>JAQJVK010000197.1:0-255622 GCA_035578135.1 Flexamia atlantica
AAACCTAAGTTTTTACGGTAACTTGGGTGGTATAATACAGAAGTTCTGGTCCTATTCTATCACCCTACGTGTACGTAATGTTAGCACACCTCCGTATTTATTATTATTATATTTCATGTCATACTTAGACAAATCGTTGTCCGCACATCGCATAGCGACTAATTTAATCACCCATATTTCCAAAACCTAAGTTTTAAAGGTAACTTGGGTGGTATAATACAGAAGTTCTGGTCCTATTCTATCATCCTATGTGTATGTCATGTTGGCACACCTCCGTTTTTTTTTTTATATTTCGTGTCAAACTTCGACAAATCTCTGTCCGCACATCTCAATGCGACTACTTTAATCAGCCATATTTCCAAAACCTAAGTTTTTACGGTAACTTGGGTGGTATAATACAGAAGTTCTGGTCCTATTCTATCACCTTACGTGTACGTAATGTTGGCACACCTCCGTATTTATTATTATATTTCATGTCATACTTAGACAAATCGTTGTCCGCACTTCGCATAGCGACTAATTTAATCACCCATATTCCAAAACCTAAGTTTTTAAGGTAACTTGGGTGGTATAGTACTAAAGTTCTGGTCCTATTCTTTCATCCTACGTGTACGTCATGCTGACACACTGCCGTATTTATTTTATATTTTATGTCAAACTTAGGTGGATCGCTGTCCACACATCCAAAGCGACTATTTTAATCACCCGTATTTCCAAAACCTAAGTTTTGACGGTAACCTGAGTTTTATAATAATATAGTTCTCATCCTATTCTATCACCCAATGTGTACGTCATGTATCCAAAATTCCGTATTTATTTTTATATTTCATGTCAAACTTAGAGAAATCGTTGTCCGCACATCGCATAGCGACTAATTTAATCACCCATATTTCCAAAACCTAAGTTTTTACGGTAACTTGGGTGGAATAATACAGAATGTCTGGTCCTATTCTATCACCCTATGTGTACGTCATGTATCCACAATTCCGTATTTATTTTTATATTTCATGTCAAACTTAGACATATCGTTGTCCGCACATCGCATAGCGACTAATTTAATCACCCATATTTCCAAAACCTAAGTTTTTAAGGTAACGTGGGTGGTATAATACTAAATTTCAGGACCTATTCTATCATCCTATGTGTACATCATGTTGGCACACTTCCGTATTTATTTTTTTTTCATGTCATAATTTGACAAATCGCTGTCCGCACATCTCAATGCGACTACTTTAATCAGCCATATTTCCAAAACCTAAGTTTTTACGGTAACTTGGGTGGTATAATACAGAAGTTCTGGTCCTATTCTATCACCATATGTGTACGTCATGTATCCACAATTCCGTATTTATTTTTATATTTCATGTAAAACTTAGACAAATCGTTGTCCGCACATCGCATAGCGACTAATTTAATCACCCATATTTCCAAAACCTAAGTTTTTAAGGTAACTTGGGTGGTATAATACTAAATTTCAGGACCTATTCTATCATCCTATGTGTACGTCATGTTGGCACACTTCCGTATTTATTTTATTTTTCATGTCATACTTCGACAAATCTCTGTCCGCACATCTCAATGCGACTACTTTAATCAGCCATATTTCCAAAACCTAAGTTTTTACGGTAACTTGGGTGGTATAATACAGAAGTTCTGGTCCTATTCTATCACCCTATATGTACGTAATGTTGGCACACTTCCGTATTTATTATTATATTTCGTGTCAAACTTCGACAAATCGTTGTCCGCACATCGCATAGCGACTAATTTAATCACCCATATTTCCAAAACCTAAGTTTTACGGTAACTTGGGTGGTATAATACAGAGGTTCTGGTCCTATTCTATCACCCTATGTGTACGTCATGTATCCACAATTCCGTATTTATTTTTATATTTCATGTCAAACTTAGACAAATCGCTGTCCGCACATCTCTATGCGACTACTTTAATTAGCCATATTTCCAAAACCTAAGTTTTTACGGTAACTTGGGTGGTATAGTACTAAAGTTCTTGACCTATTCTATCATCCTATGTGTACGTCATGTTGGCACACCTCCGTATTTTTTTTATATTTCGTGTCAAACTTCGACAAATCTCTGTCCGCACATCTCAATGCGACTACTTTAATCAGCCATATTTCCAAAACCTAAGTTTTTACGGTAACTTGGGTGGTATAATACAGAAGTTCTGGTCCTATTCTATCACCCTACGTGTACGTAATGTTGGCACACCTCCGTATTTATTATTATATTTCGTGTCAAACTTCGACAAATCTCTGTCCGCACATCTCAATGCGACTACTTTAATCAGCCATATTTCCAAAACCTAAGTTTTTACGGTAACTTGGGTGGTATAATACAGAAGTTCTGGTCCTATTCTATCACCCTACGTGTACGTAATGTTGGCACACCTCCGTATTTATTATTATATTTCATGTCATACTTAGACAAATCGTTGTCCGCACTTCGCATAGCGACTAATTTAATCACCCATATTTCCAAAACCTAAGTTTTTAAGGTAACTTGGGTGGTATAGTACTATGGTTCTGGTCCTATTCTTTCATCCTACGTGTACGTCATGCTGACACACTGCCGTATTTATTTTATATTTTATGTCAAACTTAGGTGGATCGCTGTCCACACATCCAAAGCGACTATTTTAATCACCCGTATTTCCAAAACCTAAGTTTTGACGGTAACCTGAGTGGTATAATAATATAGTTCTAATCCTATTCTAACACCCAATGTGTACGTCATGTATCCAAAATTCCGTATTTATTTTTATATTACATGTCAAACTTAGACAAATTGTTGTCCGCACATCGCATAGCGACTAATTTAATCACCCATATTTCCAAAACCTAAGTTTTTAATGTAACTTGGGTGGTATAGTACTAAAGTTCTGGACCTATTCTATCATCCTATGTGTACGTCATGTTGGCACACCTCCGAATTTTTTTTATATTTCGTGTCAAACTTCGACAAATCTCTGTCCGCACATCTCAATGCGACTACTTTAATCAGCCATATTTCCAAAACCTAAGTTTTTACGGTAACTTGGGTGGTATAATACGGAAGTTCTGGTCCTATTCTATCACCCTATATGTAGGTAATGTTGGCACACTTCCGTATTTATTATTATATTTCGTGTCAAACTTCGACAAATCGTTGTCCGCACATCGCATAGCGACTAATTTAATCACCCATATTTCCAAAACCTAAGTTTTTATGGTAACTTGGGTGGTATAATACAGAGGTTCTGGTCCTATTCTATCACCCTATGTGTACGTCATGTATCCACAATTCCGTATTTATTTTTATATTTCATGTCAAACTTAGACAAATCGCTGTCCGCACATCTCAATGCGACTACTTTAATCAGCCATATTTCCAAAACCTAAGTTTTTACGGTAACTTGGGTGGTATAGTACTAAAGTTCTTGACCTATTCTATCATCCTATGTGTACGTCATGTTGGCACACCTCCGTATTTTTTTTATATTTCGTGTCAAACTTCGACAAATCTCTGTCCGCACATCTCAATGCGACTACTTTAATCAGCCATATTTCCAAAACCTAAGTTTTTACGGTAACTTGGGTGGTATAATACAGAAGTTCTGGTCCTATTCTATCACCCTACGTGTACGTAATGTTGGCACACCTCCGTATTTATTATTATATTTCATGTCATACTTAGACAAATCGTTGTCCGCACATCGCATAGCGACTAATTTAATCACCCATATTTCCAAAACCTAGGTTTTTAAGGTAACTTGGGTGGTATAGTACTAAAGTTCTGGTCCTATTCTTTCATCCTACGTGTACGTCATGCTGACACACTGCCGTATTTATTTTATTTTTCATGTCATACTTAGACAAATCGCTGTCCGCACATCTCAATGCGACTACTTTAATCAGCCATATTTCCAAAACCTAAGTTTTTACGGTAACTTGGGTGGTATAATACAGAAGTTCTGGTCCTATTCTATCACCCTATGTGTACGTCATGTATCCACAATTCCGTATTTATTTTTATATTTCATGTCAAACTTAGACAAATCGTTGTCCATACATCACATAGCGACTAATTTAATCACCCATATTTCCAAAGCCTAAGTATTTAAGGTAACTTGGGTGGTATAATACTAAATTTCAGGACCTATTCTATCATCCTATGTGTACGTCATGTTGGCACACTTCCGTATTTATTTTATTTTTCATGTCATACTTTGACAAATCTCAGTCCGCACATCTCAATGCGACTACTTTAATCAGCCATATTGAGATGTGCGGACAGCGATTTGTCAAAGTATGACATGAAAAATAAAATAAATACGGAAGTGTGCCAACATGACGTACACGTAGGATGATAGAATAGGTCCTGAAATTTAGTATTATACCACCCAAGTTACCTTAAAAACTTAGGTTTTGGAAATATGGCTGATTAAAGTAGTCGCATTGAGATGTGCGGACAACGATTTGTCTAAGTTTGACATGAAATATAAAAATTAATACAGAATTGTGGATACATGACGTACACATAGGGTGATAGAATAGGTCCTGAAATTTAGTATTATACCACCCAAGTTACCTTAAAAACTTAGGTTTTGGAAATATGGGTGATTAAATTAGTCGCTATGCGATGTGCGGACAACGATTTGTCTAAGTTTGACATGAAATATAAAAATAAATACGGAATTGTGGATACATGACGTACACGTAGGGTGATAGAATAGGACCAGAACTTCTGTATTACACCACCCAAGTTACCGTAAAAACTTAGGTTTTGGAAATATGGCTGATTAAAGTAGTCGCATTGAGATGTGCGGACAGCGATTTGTCAAAGTATGACATGAAAAATAAAATAAATACGGAAGTGTGCCAACATGACATACACATAGGGTGATAGAATAGGTCCTGAAATTTAGTATTATACCACCCAAGTTACCTTAAAAACTTAGGTTTTGGAAATATGGGTGATTAAATTAGTCGCTATGCGATGTGCGGACAACGATTTGTCTAAGTTTGACATGAAATATAAAAATAAATACGGAATTGTGGATACATGACGTACACGTAGGGTGATAGAATAGGACCAGAACTTCTGTATTGTACCACCCAAGTTACCGTAAAAACTTAGGTTTTGGAAATATGGCTGATTAAAGTAGTCGCATTGAGATGTGCGGACAGCGATTTGTCAAAGTATGACATGAAAAATAAAATAAATACGGAAGTGTGCCAACATGACGTACACATAGGATGATAGAATAGGTCCTGAAATTTAGTATTATACCACCCAAGTTACCTTAAAAACTTAGGTTTTGGAAATATGGGTGATTAAATTAGTCGCTATGCGATATGCGGACAACGATTTGTCTAAATTTGACATGAAATATAAAAATAAATACGGAATTGTGGATACATGACGTACACATAGGGTGATAGAATAGGACCAGAACTTCTGTACTATACCACCCAAGTTACCTTAAAATCTTAGGTTTTGGATATATGGGTGATTAAATTAGTCGCTATGCGATGTGCGGACAACGATTTGTCTAAGTATGCCATGAAATATAATAATAAATACGGAGGTGTGCCAACATTACGTACATATAGGGTGATAGAATAAGACCAGAACTTCTGTATTATACCACCCAAGTTACCGTAAAAACTTAGGTTTTGGAAATATGGCTGATTAAGGTAGTCGCATTGAGATGTGCGGACAGAGATTTGTCGAAGTTTGACACGAAATATAAAAAAAATACGGAGGTGTGCCAACATGACGTACACATAGGATGATAGAATAGGTCCAGAACTTTAGTACTATACCACCCAAGTTACCTTAAGAACCTAGGTTTTGGAAATATGGGTGATTAAATTAGTCGCTATGCGATGTGCGGACAACGATTTGTCTAAGTATGACATGAAATATAATAATAAATACGGAGGTGTGCCAACATTACGTACACGTAGGGTGATAGAATAGGACCAGAACTTCTGTATTATACCACCCAAGTTACCGTAAAAACTTAGGTTTTGGAAATATGGCTGATTAAAGTAGTCGCATTGAGATGTGCGGACAGAGATTTGTCGAAGTTTGACACGAAATATAAAAAAAATACGGAGGTGTGCCAACATGACGTACACATAGGATGATAGAATAGGTCCAGAACTTTAGTACTATACCACCCAAGTTACCGTAAAAACTTAGGTTTTGGAAATATGGGTGATTAAATTAGTCGCTATGCGATGTGCGGACAACGATTTGTCTAAGTTTGACATGAAATATAAAAATAAATACGGAATTGTGGATACATGACGTACACATAGGGTGATAGAATAGGACCAGAACTTCTGTATTATACCACTCAAGTTACCGTAAAAGCTTAGGTTTTGGAAATATGGCTGATTAAAGTAGTCGCATTGAGATGTGCGGACAGCGATTTGTCAAAGTATGACATGAAAAATAAAATAAATACGGAAGTGTGCCAACATTACGTACTCATAGGATGAAAGAATAGGACCAGAACTTTAGTACTATACCACCCAAGTTAATTAAAAACTTAGGATTTGGAAATATGGGTGATTAAATTAGTCGCTATGCGATGTGCGGACAACGATTTGTCTAAGTATGACATGAAATATAATAATAAATACGGAGGTGTGCCAACATTACGTACACGTAGGGTGATAGAATAGGACCAGAACTTCTGTATTATACCACCCAAGTTACCGTAAAAACTTAGGTTTTGGAAATATGGCTGATTAAAGTAGTCGCATTGAGATGTGCGGACAGCGATTTGTCAAAAGTAGTATAGTAAGGCCGATTCACCAACGATGAGGGGTATGAGGGGGTATGATGACGTCATCAGTTGTGACGTAGCTGTGGAGTGCAAAGTCCAAGGTCATCGCTGACGTATGAGTGCAAAGTCCAAGGTCATCGCTGACGTATGAGTGCAAAGTCCAAGGTCATCGCTACGTCATTATTTCTCGCGCGCGCCACGAGTGCAAAGTCCAAGGTCATCGCTACGTCATTATTTCTCGCGCGCGCCACGAGCGCAAAGTCCAAGGTCATCGCTACGTCATTATTTCTCGCGCGCGCCACGAGCGCAAAGTCCAAGGTCATCGCTACGTCATTATTTCTCGCGCGCGCCACCACCGTTGCGCCGTTCGCTCGGCTCGAGCGCGCCGGTTCCTACTAGATTCTGCCGCCCTGATACTTCGGAAGAATAAAAAACGGAATAATTCGATATTCGATTGTCGATTTCGATGACAAGTTCCGTCCCAAATCAGAACATTTGACCCAACACCATAACAAGTCCACACTTATAAAAAATAAAATAATTAAATAAATTGCATTTTTTATACCCTAAGCCTCTTAGCCTCTTTAACATATATATCCTGACAGACCTTGACAAAAAAAAATTAATTTATAACGCTTTAAAACATAATTAACATTTCTTACGGGTAATTTTATCTCCCTCAAACGTCCAACAATCCTCTAGATTAACTTTTTTTCCTATAGTATCACCGATATTATTCAAAACATCCAACTCACCAATGTCCATTAAAGCATCAAACAAAAACTCGTCACTCCCTAAAATTCTAACTGACTTCGGATCATTGGGGTCAAATTTAGTTCCATCAGCTGTAATAACCTCCCCGATCGACTTGGAAATAGCAGCCTCGTGAATCGCATGCAATTCTTTTAAATACTCTCCATCCACAAGGTTCATTTTACCTATTTAAGCGCCCTATTTAACCTCACATAGCGTCCTTTAGCGGGCATATTCAACCCAATTTCCCGTCATTTCTCGATTTTCAAACTTAAAAAATAAATACAATTAATTTGAACAGTTTGATGTTTTTAATTTACAGATGCATGTTAATGATCGTTACAAGAAAAATCTGGCCTATATAGTTGGGACATGATTTGTGTCCCAACCAAATCTGAGCGATTTTGGTGGGACCAAACCTTAAAGCGCCCTATTTAAACCCAACAACCCTAACTTTAAGCACCCTATTTAACCTCACATAGGGCCCTTGTCATTTCTCAATTTTCAAACCTAACCTAAGGCCCCTTATTTAAACCCAACTTTAAGCGCCCTAACCCAACTTTAAGCGCCCTATTTAACCTCACATAGCGTCCTTTAGCGGGCATATTCAACCCAATTTCCCGTCATTTCTCGATTTTCAAACTTAAAAAATAAATACAATTAATTTGAACAGTTTGATGTTTTTAATTTACAGATGCATGTTAATGATCGTTACAAGAAAAATCTGGCCTATATAGTTGGGACACGATTTGTGTCCCAACCAAATCTGAGCGATTTTGGTGGGACCAAACCTTAAAGCGCCCTATTTAAACCCAACAACCCTAACTTTAAGCACCCTATTTAACCTCACATAGGGCCCTTGTCATTTCTCAATTTTCAAACCTAACCTAAGGCCCCCTATTTAAACCCAACTTTAAGCGCTCTAACCCAACTTTAAGCGCCCTATTTAACCTCACATAGCGTCCTTTAGCGGGCATATTCAACCCAATGTCCCGTCATTTCTCGATTTTCAAACTTAAAAAAATAAATACAATTAATTTGAACAGTTTCCCTATTTAAACCTAACTTTAAGCGCCCTATTCAAACCCAACTTTAAGCGCCCTATTTAACCTCACATAGCGTCCTTTAGCGGGCATATTCAACCTAATATAACCCAATTTCCCGTCATTTCTCGATTTTCAAACTTAAAAAATAAATACAATTAATTTGAACAGTTTGATGTTTTTAATTTACAAATGCGTGTCAATGATCGTTACAAGAAAAATCTGGCCTATATAGTTGGGCCCCGATTTGGGTCCCAACCAAATCTCGCACTTTTTACCCATCTTTGTCCACAACTTGAGTAATTACGATGCTCATCTGTTCGTCAAGTTATTGGGATTCGAACAGAACAAGATAGCGGTCTTAGCCACGACTGAAGAACGATATATATCTTTTGAACTCAAAGTAGAGGGTGGAGTAAACTTGAGATTTTTAGACTCATTTAGATTTATGAACTACAGCTTAGAAAGTCTCGCGAAGAACCTGACCAGAGATAAATTCAAACACGTAGCAAAGTTTTTCGAAAACGACAAGTTAGATTTAGTTTTGAGAAAAGGCATCTTTCCCTACGATTTTATGGATAGTATGGAAAAATTCGACTACCCGTCTCTGCCTTCCCAAAAAAATTTTGATAACGAATTGAATAAGACAACTGTTGAAGATGAAGATTACGAGCACGCGCGTAAAGTGTGGAATGAATTTGAGATTAAGAATATGAAGGAATACACGCTTTTATACAACAAAACCGACACACTGCTATTGGCCGACATAGTTGAAAACTTCCGTGAAGTGTGCATGGACACTTACAAACTCGATCCCGCTTGGTATTTTACGAGTCCCGGTCTGGCTTGGGACGCCATGTTAAAAAAGACCGGTGTTGCTCTCGAGTTATTGACTGATCCCGACATGGAACTTATGATCACCAAGGGCATTCGCGGCGGAATTTCTCAGTGCTCCCACAGATATACTAGAGCCAATAACAGATATTTACCAGATTACGATCCTGAAAAGCCCGAAGAGTATCTCATTTATTTGGATGTAAATAATTTGTACGGATGGGCCATGTCGAAGTATTTACCTCAGAGCGATTTTAATTGGGTGGGTGAAGATGAATTACAAGATATCGAAAGTGATCTGCAAGATGGAAATTGGATCGACAACGAATCTGCATATGGTTTTATATTGGAAGTAGATTTGAAATACCCCAGGAAATTACACGACTCCCACAAAGACCTCCCGTTAGCACCAGAAAACAGATGCCCTCCCGGTTTTAATCAGAGAAAGCTTTTAACGACTTTATACGATAAGGATAAATACGTGGTGCACTACCAAAACCTACAGCTCTACCTGTCATTGGGCATGGAGTTAAAAAAGATCCACAGGGGCATTAAATTCCGCCAATCGGCATGGTTGAAAGAATATATCGATATGAACACCGATATGAGGACAAAAGCGACCAACGAGTTTGAGAAAGATTTTTATAAACTGATGAATAACGCGGTGTTTGGTAAAACGATGGAGAACATACGTAAGCACGTAGACGTACGTCTGGCCACGCACGATAGGCAAATTGATAAACTAGTGGCCAGACCGAACTTTAAATCAGTCACCGTCTTCACAGAGACATTTGCGGCCGTGCATATGGGCAAAACCAGATTATACTTTAATAAACCGATCTACGTAGGCATGTCAATATTAGATATTTCGAAGATAGCCGTTTATGACTTTCATTACAATGTCATGAGAGCGAAATACGGTGATAAAGCCAGAGTTCAGTACACTGACACGGACAGCCTGACTTATAGCGTCAAAACAAAAGATATTTATGAGGATATAAAAAGTATGATCGACCACTTCGATACCAGCGATTACAAAGCGGATAACCCCTATAACATGCCGCGTGTGAATAAAAAAGTAATTGGCAAATGGAAAGACGAACTGGCCGGTGATATTATGAATGAGTTCGTCGGGTTACGTTCGAAAATGTACGCCTACGACTCTGAGGGGGAGAGGAAGAAGAGGGAGGAGGAGAAGAAGAAGAATAAGAAGAAGGGGGATAAAAAAGAAAAAGGTGAGGGGATTAAAAAAGCTAAGGGGATAAAAAAGAATGTCGTTGACTTTCTGTCGATAAAAGACTATAAAAACTGTTTGTTTGATAAAGAAGTGAAATATGAGACAATGAACACCATTAGAAGCAAACACCATGATTTATATTCGATCAAACAGCGCAAGATAGCCCTCTCCCCCTCTGATGATAAGAGATTTATCTGTGAAGACGGCGTGGAGACTCTTCCCTGGGGCCACTACAATATCCCTATCGAGCATCTGATTAATATCGAAGCGAATGCCGCACTGGACATGGATTAGAAGGTACGAGTTTGTTTATATTTTAAATACTTATACATGACATATTTCGATCATTACTAAAAATATTATTTAATTTTTTTCCTCCTTATAAAGGGGTAACGAATCGTTAACCCCTTTGAATCATCGATTTTATCATGGATAAACTATTTTTTCCTCTTCGAATTGCAAATTTTATAATTGATAAAAAAAATATTTATTAAAAACAAAGATATAAATTCAGTACTAAACTTTGACTAGAAAATATGAGTTTTTTTCTCTAAAAACCTTTAAAATGACTCATTTTTTAATAGTTTTTAGTTGGGACCCAATATGGGTCCCACCCCATTTTAGGACCCCCGTCCAACAGAAAGGGTCCTATTTTAGGATTTCCATGTTTCTCTCATAACGTATGACGATAATTATGTTTCGTCATAAAGAAGTTCCCTGTCGAAGGTGGGAACTTTGACGTAGTGATAGGGCTTTCCACTAATACCCACCGACACTTAAAAAAGAAAAAAATTCATCTTCAAATTCTAAGGTAAGATATATGTTAATTAAAAAAAAATATTTAATGATTTTCTAACCCTTTATATCGTAGAGTTTATTTTTTCAAAAATATATATACATCTCAAAACATTCTAATTAAATTCCTTTCCAAATCGTAAGTGAAGCCGGTCTCCGATACAACTACCACGTACGCTGTGGTCCCCTGATCCGCCACCGAACTGGCGACGGCGTTAGTAAAGTCCAATTTTATTTGAATATCTTTTCTTTTATTATCAGTGGAGAACGGGTAGTGATGCGTGTCGACTACCAACAACGGATACTTGTCTACAAAATCGACATCGTTTAAATAAACATCTTCATCTCCGAATAACACCTGCCTGATTGAGCAATAACTCCCGTATAAAATACTATAATGTTTATTATTTATCGCCAAATTTTGCTCCTCCTTCGGATACCGTTGTCCGTTGATTATAACGTGGTAGTTTTTTATGTTTACAGCGTTGAATCGGCTCGGATCCTTCTCTTGATTGTTTTTACGGCTGGTCTGTAAACCTATGATTATAAACAGCGGGTTGGATATATTCCGGTACATGTTGGATATGTCGAAACTATATGAAGACCCCGACACAAAGTTTTTTTCTATGCACTGCCACTGGTAATACCTGTATGTCAAATCGCCCTTATCACTCAAACGTTTTAGTCCTTGTATGAGTGGTAATTTTTTTATTCCTTCATAATCGACTAAGGGTACTTTTAACACGAAACTCGTGATTTTTATATTCGCCTCGGCCGCCGTTTTTTCGTTAGCGCCAGTACCCTCCTTCCAACGGTATATCGCGTCATCATCTTCGTTTCTTGTAAAAATTATTTCAAAACCTCCTTTGAATATCGGATATCTCAGAGCGTCGAAAAACCCAAGACCCAGATGTGACAACGGGCCATAAGCTTCGAACCCACCCACCCCTTTTTCGAATTTAGATTTGAATCCCATCGTATAATGAGTGCTCTCACCCGATTTACTATAAGTTGTCAGAGCTTTAATTGTACTTGTGATACCGACTTCATCAACACAGTCTATCAATTGATTGTGTTTTTTTAATTCGATTCTCTTAAACAAAAATGCCGGGAAATTATCGATCAACTTGATAGGATCCGCCGCGTCGTACTTCGTATCATCCGCTTTTTTCACTACTTCCCCCTGTATGTGATAAAATATCTTCCTGTCATAAAACGCGTCTCCATGGTCAAAATAGAATGTCGAAAACTTATTCGGTGAATTTAAATTTAAATCGGTCACCGGTTGGACGGTATTGAATTCGCACCGCTCTATCTTATCAGACGCTTCCTCGTAATACTTTTCCATATCTATATTTAGATTTTAAGTTTTCGGTTTCGAATAAAAAAAATAAAAACACGATTTAAACTTAATAAAAAATATACTTTTAAAATTGTCGGATAAATAAAATATTCATCTCCTACTGAACATGCGCATATATTTCTTCCTATCCGATGCCAAACCTAATTTATTCACATGAACCTTAAAATCCGCACCATTCGACAATTCACCACCTTTAACATTATTTTCCTTTAACGCTGAAAAACATCGTCTTATGTGTTTAGCACCTTCCGGCCGAGTGATCAGTTTTTCGATCTCGTTATTTATAAACTTGACGATCCCGATTTTTTCGTTATTAAAATTATTATTTCCCGCTTCCTCCTCGGCTTGTATAAACTTTATTCTCTCCGACAACTCGTCGTAATCGTCTATATATTTATATTCCACGGGGTTGTTCGTATCCACGAGTAGACCTTTGCCGGACGAAGACGGCTTTTGTTTGAGTTCTTTCCATATGTCACTTATTAAATTCTTCCATTTCCAACCACCGCTCGCCTTGGGTCTGGGTGAGGTGGGATCGTTGTTATGATGTAGAGCGTGTGTTTTGATTAAAATATCTTTATATTTTTCAAAGTCCTGAGAAGTGAACGCGCCTATACTTATGAGTCTCTCCTTCGGTGTCGTACCGACCGCGGCTGTGGATTGTACACCGTGGATCTCCGCTCTAGTCAAGAGTGACCACAATCCCTCGGTGCCGATATATCTATCCATAGTTCTGTCTAATATTATATCGTTGTTTTCGATGGATATGGTTTGCGATCCGATCGCGAGTTTGCTATTCGCGAAATCGTAATAAACGCCGAAACTCATATCGTTACAGTTCGAGAGGTATTCCTTTGCGATATCACCAATTTCCTCGTTTTCGGTGAATTCGCGGATAGAACGATTCTGTAATTCCTGCGAGGTTTGCGCCGGTGATAAAACTGTAGACGCATCGAATACGTCTGGGTCCTCGATTGGAGTTATCGTTTCGTCCGCTTTATCTACCGGTCTACCAAGTGTTTTGTCCACTTTACCTACAGGTCTACCGGGTGTGCTCGACGTTCTAGGTCTGAACTGTCCGACAGTGGGGATGGGTCTTCTCAAAATGACACGGGGTTTTTTCTCTGTCTTTAAAGTTTCCGTCTGTTCTTTTATAGCTTTAACTACGGGTTCGTGTCGCTTCTCTCGTTCGCGAACCTTTTCGACTTCCGCTCTTCTAGACGTGTCGAATTCACTCTTTAATCGATCTTCCAATTTATCCAACCTCTTAGCCTCCGCGACGGTAATCGGTTTGTTTTCACGGTGAGGAGGAGGCGCTAACAATTGTTCTTTCGGTTTGGCATTTACTAACACAGGGTGTGAACTGAAAAGCTTTCTCCTTTCCTCAGCTTCGCGTATCTGATTTTTCTTACTGTCTTCTAGCCATTTTTCTTGTACCTTTTCATATTTTTTAGCCATTTGTACGTCGACATCGTCCGGCCACATCTTATCGGCCACCTTCTGTTTTTTCACCAGCGTGCTGATGATCTCATTATCATCGCTTTTCCTCTTCATCTTATCTATATATATAGGTTTAGGGTTTCGAGTTTCACTTTTAAAAAATAAAGAAAAAAATAAATTTAAATAAAAATCTAAAACGATGCATACACGTTGTTTTTATAAAATATAACGTTTACGAATCGATTATTAAAAACGATGCATATACTTTGTTTTTAAAAATAAAACGATTCATATACATTGATCTTAGAAAATAACGTATATGAATCGTTTATTAAAAACGATGCATACACTTTGTTTTTAAAAATAAAACGATTCATATACATTGATCTTAGAAAATAACGTTTACGAATCGTTTATTAAAAACGATGCATACACATCGATTATCGTTCGATAACATCGTTTAACTCGTCTTTTAACTTGAACATGTATTTTCCGTTGTGCGCTTTCTTAGCGGTGTTTATTGTCAAAAATCCGAACGGTTCGCTCCAACACTTTTGACACATCTTTTCGAATTCATCAATCGTCATGTCCGATCCTACGAAATCGTCATAAATACGTTTCGTGTAGTGTTTGTTTTGTTTGAAGACGCATAGCAGGTTGACGTTGTTCCGTATCACTTGCATGTCGACTTTACCGTAGCTCTGACTGAGGTAGACGCAGGACAGTTTTTTATGTCTACCTCTGATGAAGTAGTCTTTTATCGCTTCTTGTTTTTCCATCAGACAGTCGTCGAACACCACGAGGGAGTTTTTCTTGCACTCGTCCAGTGGGGGTAAATCTTCGCAATTGCTAAAAAAGTATGCTATCTTCTTATTCAACTTGTTTTCAGCATCTATGTACTTTTCGCGTAATTCTACATAAGCCGGCTGCTCTATAGACTTACTGAACACATATAAATTTCTAAACACGAGACCGCGCGGATTATAAATAAAATTCAACAACAAGTTCGTTTTTCCGCAGCCCGAGGAGCCTACTATCAGACAACGTAATGGTTGGGGTAGAAGGTTATCTTCGATCTTCTCTTCATAATACGGGACGATATCCATCACTCTCTATGAGGAAAAAAATAATGCACCGGTTAAGAAAAGAAATAAAATAAATTACGAGAAATAAGAATTTATTAGGATGGGAAAATGTTTACTATTTATTTCACCACAACATCACTTCCGACAATGTTTTTTTAACGAGGTTAATCAGGTCGAAATCGTCATCGTGAATTTTTATACATTTGCTTTTACGGTTATAATCGTATTTCACATCCTCTTTAACTATTTCTCTCAACACCTTTTTAGTTAAAATCTCATCGTCGATAGTTATGTATTCAATTTCAAAACATATATCGTATCCACCCGATTCGTTGACGGCTTTGTCAAAAACACGTTTTTGCGTGTCTACGAATTTATATTCATTTTCACGATCCGTCCTCTTTAGAACACCGAACATTTGTTGGATCTGCGCGTTATTTATCAAAGTCTTGAACACTTTATTTTCCGATTCCAAACTAGTGACGCGGTACTGATGTTTCCTAAGCTTCGGTAAAAGTTTCTCGAAAATCCAATCTTTAAATTCGTTCATGTCATTTTTTCTCGCTACCAACAAACAACAAACACCGGGGTCATCGATGTAGACGGTTTTGGGTTGCACTTTTGTAGGAGATTTCGCGGTATCGTATTGTTTTATCTCCGAATAGGTGGTTTTATACTTCTCATCGACATGATCGTTTACCGCTTTTCCCGGTCTGACATAACCCAATATTTCCGCGATGGTATTTGCGTGAAACCAAGGTTTTCTATCACCGTCGAATATAATGTAAATATCGTGATTTTCATACGTAAACTTATTATTTTTTATATCGATCGTGTTAACCATTTTACCCCCACTAATATATAGAAATGTATCTCGTCGAGTCATGTTTTTTTTATGATCAATTTAAAAAATATATTTGACGATTGCGTTAAACGTTTTTTGTTTCAATTATAAATTAGTCCCAATTTGGGATGCGTTAATGAATTATTTATAACAGCCCTAAAAGAGGAAGTGTTGAGTCCTAAATTAGGATAGCTTGGTATTATAAATAACGGTCCTAAATTGGGATGTGTTAAGTCCTAAAACAGGTTGGGACACGATTTGTGTCCCAACCCTTTTCGAGCGATAAAAGCTTAGTAAGGCTTATATTACAAAACCACGGGTCTAAAAATAAACAATTACCTGTAGTTTTAAGGGGTCTATATTTTTAAGTGTTTTTTTTTTAATAATCAAAACTCCGTCTTTTGCAGTTCCCTCTCGTAAAAACCACCGATTACTTCTTCACCGTCTAGAGCCTCGATTTTGTACGTGACGGGTTTGGTGTTTAAAACTTGCGCGATTACAAAACTTTCACTAGTCCAGTTTTGTTTATATTTATTTCTAAATACGACTTTACTCGCCGTTATACGGACTCTGTCTCCGACGTCGAATTTCGGTTTTTACGCGGCACTTCACTTTCGAGCTCCTGATACATTTTCAACAGATCGGACTCGTTGCTCTTATTGACATCGGCCGGACGCATTTTTATCGTGCTGTGGTAATCGTGTTTGTTGTATTCGTCGGTGAGTTCTTGTAAGACGTCGTACCATTTGTGCGAGTTTCTCACTTGGAATTTGACTCTGAATTTATCGTTTAACGTCCTGTGGTATCTCTCGATTATCGCCGACTTTTCCTCGCTCTCCGTATGGTACATTTTTATGCCGTGTTTTTTGAGCATGTCGTTAAAAGGTTTATTTTTAAACTCTGTCCCCTTATCCGTGTGCAGCAGTTCGGGCGTAGTGTGACCGTCCTTTTTCGCTCTCTCTATTATCCTCTCAAAAGCGGCCGTCACTACTGCGCCGTCTTTTTTCTTCAACGGTTCGGACCAGACGAATTTGCTAAAACAGTCTATCACGTTTAAGATGTATTTGTACCAGTTGTTCTCTCTGGCGAATTGTTTCATGATGAGCAGATCCGCGGCCCACAGATTATCCAGACCTTTCATGATTATCCTGCGTTTTATAAATTTTTTCACTACCGGTTTGTGCAGTTCTTTCGCCTCCACCACTTCGGGCGGCTCTTTGATAAACGAGTTTTTAACGCCGCCGCAGACCGCGCAATCGGAACTCGCCGACCATCTTTTATTTTTCGTTTTCACAATTTTCATGTTCTCTGACGCGGTCTGTGTTTTACACGTGCGACAGTAAGAATTCATCTCTTATATTAATGAAATTAAATTTTCGTTCGATAGAAAAAAATATCAATCATTTGGCAAGTTTTAATTTTTTATATGAATTCAAAATATTAATTTTTATACATAGATAATGGGGAATCACAAGAGGAAAATAAATTTGACCAAAGGTCAACTGAATAAGCTGCGGATAGCTCATAAGAAGCTTAAACGCGCAGTGCTTACTTTAACAAAAGATCAATTAAAAAATGGTAATACCGAAGTGTCACTCGATGGTGATCAAAACAAACAAGTGGAAAAAGCGTTGAAAAACAACAGAGGGACACGGTTGATTTTTGATTATTCACAGTTGAAGGAAATGATCGATGGAGGTCTTCTGAAGGAAGTTTTAGAACTGGCCGAAAACAATATTCCGTATTTTAAGAAATTCGCCTCACCTCTGATAAAGAATAAAGTGGCGCCTGTGTTGAAGAATGATTTCGTGCCGTGGTTGAAAAATTTAATAGACAATGAACTGGACGAATTAATTAATAAAGATAAAACCGGAGCCGGTCTGGAGAAACGTGTAAGCAGAAAATTGCATAAGACTCTTAAAGATATTCGAGAGGATAAAAAAAACTAGTTCCGCTGACCATGTCCGAACTGGAGACATGGGCCAACAAGTTGAAAATCAACAATTTCCGTGGTGTTTTTATGCGAGAGTGTTTACCCGACAAGCCGCGCAAAAACGAGTGTGCTATTATTAATCTAGGTGATCTGGAGTCGGGCGGCACGCATTGGACTTGTTATACGAAAAAAGGTAATTATGTCATATATTTCGATTCGTTCGGTGAGGCGCCTCCACCTTTAGAATTGGAGAAATATCTAAACATGACTAAAGGTATTTTTTATAATCATATGAGATATCAAAATTATGACGATCCACCTATATGCGGTCATTTATGTTTGGAGGTATTGCGACGTTTTTCCAGAGGACAGGATTTCAATACGATAGAACGTGCTTTACAAAACGATAAATACACATTTTAGAGATGGTTCGAATAATTTTATTTTTTTTCTCCCTCGCTCTTAATAAATAATCTTAACCGCAATTTAAAAAAGTATATATAGAGAAATGGTGTATTTCAGATTGACGGGTCAGAGTCCGCATTTGCAATTGAAGCTCGAAAACCCCATACACTTGAAAGAGGACGTGCGTTATTATCTAGCGCTCACGGGGTTTTCATTTCATAACTATTTTTATAACTTGAACGAGGAGGCTTCAATTACTTTTTATATGGGGGAGATAAGTCGTCCTACACTAACTTTTAAAGCGGAATTTTGGGATTTGAAAACCATGCAGAGAGAAATCAGGGAATTCATGAGGATTAATAAGTTTACACCGGCGATAGATGTGGAAAAGTTTAAGATTTTTCGAGACCCACAGTCTAAGATATGTATAAAATCTCCAGTCAAGTTCCATATAAACAACGAGCTGCGACGGTTTCTCGGATTCGATGAATTGAAAAAAGATGAAACCTTATTCGAATTACAGTTTACAGCGAACAAGATTTTATCAATATATGAGGAGGAAAGTAAATTACAAATCAGACCGTTCCACATGATCGAAGTGCATTGCGATTTAGTCGAACATTCGTATGTCAATCACGCGGAGCATCGGCACAGACACGATTTCTCCTCGTTGTTGTATCACTCGAGTCCGCGAGAACACAGAGATAAAATTTACGAGAAACCGTCCGTTTTAAATTACATACCGCTCAAACCTAACACGCAGACGATAAGAGAAATCAACATTTATCTGACGGATGAAAACTACGTTCCCCTGCAAAACGCTCTGCCCGATTATATCATTTATTTAAAACTAGTCGATGAGTCGGAATTAAATATGAATTAGTTTTCGTCAAAAGCGATGATTTATTACATCTTTTGAAACGCTCTCATTTTTTTATTCGACTATGAAAATATATTTTTATATATAGACGGAAGAAAGATGGAAATGGAAAAGGATTATTATAAAGATATCCTCGACGAAGTGAATGGTAATTCTTTCGCGAAGATAAGTGATTTAGAAATCGATAAAAAATATTTGGTCAATAGCATAGAAAGAATTCATTATGCTTATGGTCTTAGAGTTTTGGTTACATGTGATGATGTGCGGTTTCAACTACCCGAGAGTTGGAACGAGAGAATGACTACGAAAAATATAAACGCGCTATTGAAATCGGACCAACCGTTGTATGTGGTGTACCATGGAAAGATCCCATTGTTGAATGATAAGTTTAAACACGATATCAAGTTTGTGAGAGATTGAATATTATTTGATTATACTTGTTATTTTATTTATGATTTAATTTTTTTTCTCGTTCCTGAAATGTATTTTTGCACAACAGCTTAATAATTTATGTAGTGCGAATATAAGCGAATGTAATATATAGGTAACAAAAATGGAGTCTATCACTTTTAAATATTTCAAATTGTCAGAGTTTCCTAAAATAGGACCCTTTCTGCTGGACAGGGGGTCCTAAAATGGGGTGGGACCCATATTGGGGCCCACCTAAAAACTGTTCAAAAATGAGTCATTTTAAAGGTTTTTAGAGAAAAAAACTCATATTTTCTAGTCAAAGTCTAGTACTGAATTTATATCTTTGTTTTTAATAATTTTTTTTTTCAATTATAAAATTTACAATTCGAAGAGGAACCCGTCAGAGGTTCACCGGACGCGGCCGGTTGCGATTTGAAAAGCGCTTATGACTATGTAGTACCCGGTCGCGGTAAACAGTTGATAAAGACGGACTTGTCTTTTCAATTTCCCCGCGGATGTTACGGTAGAGTAGCACCTCGAAGTGGCTTAGCTGCTAAGCATTTCATCGACGTGGGCGCCGGCGTGATAGACTTTGATTATACAGGCGATTTGCGTGTGTTGTTGTTTAACCATTCGGATGATGATTTCATCGTTAAAAGAGGTGATCGAATCGCTCAGTTAATATTGGAGGTTTATAGAAACGATGTGCCGGTAGACGGTGGAATCGATATGCGGAATACGGAACGCGGAAGTAATGGATTCGGTTCGACCGGTGTGTAATGAATTTTTAATTACATACGATGATTTTAATTATTTAATTTATTTTTTATTTTTTTTACGTCTGAAATATATTTCTGCAAATCGGTTTAATAAAAAACTCGGTTGGAATTTAAATGAGATACTATATAGATGAATAAAATGGAGTCTCATAACATGATTATTACTCTGGAAGGAAATATCGGTGCGGGTAAAACTACTTTTGCCACAGGCTTGTTTGATCGGTTTAAAAACCTAGGGTTTAAAACCGTACACATACAAGAGCCGGTCGGCGCATGGCGGGATTTTCACGGTACGAATTTATTAGACCTCTTGTATAAAGATATCGAGAGATGGGCATTCACGTTTCAAGCCAACGCGTTAATTTATATGACGGAGTGCGATAAGAGAGCCGTTGAATATGCGAAGAAGGGTTATATCGTGATTAAAGAGCGCTCTGCGTTCACTGTAAGACATGTTTTTAATGAACATTACAAAAAGTTTATGACGCCCGCTGAGGTTCAAATTTTAACGGATCTAAGTAATAAGTATGTCGATCCGCGTAAGACTGCATTTGATGAGGGCGGTGTTAAAGATATTACCTTGTACTTGCGGACGAATCCAACAACATGTTTTGAACGTAAGTTAATAAGAAGGCGTCCGGAAGAAGTAGGTAAAAAGAACCTTGTGGATGAAGAGTATTTAAAAGAATTGCATGCGATTCACGAGGCTGCTATTTCCAAGTCGATCGGGGAGGTTATTACAGCTGATGGAACTAAATTTGACCCTAATGATCCGAAGTCAGTTAGAATTTTAGGGAGTGACGAGTTTGTGTTTGATGCTTTAATGGATATTGGTGAGTTGGATGTTTTGGATAATATCGGTGATACTATAGGAATTAAAGTTAATCTAGAGGATTGTTGGACGTTTGAGGGAGATAAAATTACCCGTAAGAAATGTTAATTATGTTTTAAAGCGTTATAAATTGATTTTATTTTTTTTGTCAAGGTCTGTTAGGATAAAAATGCTTGCTAAAGGGCCCTATGTGAGGTTAAATAGGGTGCTTAAAGTTAGGGTTGTTGGGTTTAAATAGGGCGCTTTAAGGTTTGGTCCCACCAAAATCGCTCAGATTTGGTCGAATTATTCCGTTTTTTATTCTTCCGAAGTATCAGGGCGGCAGAATCTAGTAGGAACCGGCGCGCTCGAGCCGAGCGAACGGCGCAACGGTGGTGGCGCGCGCGAGAAATAATGACGTAGCGATGACCTTGGACTTTGCGCTCGTGGCGCGCGCGAGAAATAATGACGTAGCGATGACCTTGGACTTTGCGCTCGTGGCGCGCGCGAGAAATAATGACGTAGCGATGACCTTGGACTTTGCACTCGTGGCGCACGCGAGAAATAATGACGTAGCGATGACCTTGGACTTTGCACTCATACGTCAGCGATGACCTTGGACTTTGCACTCATACGTCAGCGATGACCTTAAACTTTGCACTCATACGTCAGCGATGACCTTGGACTTTGCACTCCACAGCTACGTCAAAACTGATGACGTCATCATACCCCCTCATACCCCTCATCGTTGGTGAATCGGCCTTACTATACTACTGTCAAAGTATGACATGAAAAATAAAATAAATACGGAAGTGTGCCAACATGACGTACACATAGGGTGATAGAATAGGTCCTGAAATTTAGTATTATACCACCCAAGTTACCTTAAAAACTTAGGTTTTGGAAATATGGGTGATTAAATTAGTCGCTATGCGATGTGCGGACAACGATTTGTCTAAGTTTGACATGAAATATAAAAATAAATACGGAATTGTGGATACATGACGTACACGTAGGGTGATAGAATAGGACCAGAACTTCTGTATTATACCACCCAAGTTACCGTAAAAACTTAGGTTTTGGAAATATGGCTGATTAAAGTAGTCGCATTGAGATGTGCGGACAGCGATTTGTCAAAGTATGACATGAAAAATAAAATAAATACGGAAGTGTGCCAACATGACGTACACATAGGATGATAGAATAGGTCCTGAAATTTAGTATTATACCACCCAAGTTACCTTAAAAACTTAGGTTTTGGAAATATGGGTGATTAAATTAGTCGCTATGCGATATGCGGACAACGATTTGTCTAAGTTTGACATGAAATATAAAAATAAATACGGAGGTGTGCCAACATGACGTACACATAGGATGAAAAAATAGGACCAGAACTTTAGTACTATACCACCCAAGTTACCTTAAAAACTTAGGTTTTGGAAATATGGGTGATTAAATTAGTCGCTATGCGATGTGCGGACAACGATTTGTCTAAGTATGACATGAAATATAAAAAAAATACGGAGGTGTGCCAACATTACGTACACGTAGGGTGATAGAATAGGACCAGAACTTCTGTACTATACCACCCAAGTTACCGTAAAAACTTAGGTTTTGGAAATATGGGTGATTAAATTAGTCGCTATGCGATGTGCGGACAGCGATTTGTCTAAGTTTGACATGAAATATAAAAATAAATACGGAATTGTGGATACATGACGTACACATAGGGTGATAGAATAGGACCAGAACTTCTGTATTATACCACCCAAGTTACCGTAAAAACTTAGGTTTTGGAAATATGGCTGATTAAAGTAGTCGCATTGAGATGTGCGGACAGCGATTTGTCAAAATATGACATGAAAAATAAAATAAATACGGCAGTGTGTCAGCATGACGTACACGTAGGATGAAAGAATAGGACCAGAACTTTTGTACTATACCACCCAAGTTACCTTAAGAACTTAGGTTTTGGAAATATGGGTGATTAAATTAGTCGCTATGCGATGTGCGGACAACGATTTGTCTAAGTATGACATGAAATATAATAATAAATACGGAAGTGTGCCAACATTACGTACACGTAGGGTGATAGAATAGGACCAGAACTTCTGTATTATACCACCCAAGTTACCGTAAAAATTTAGGTTTTGGAAATATGGCTGATTAAAATAGTCGCATTGAGATGTGCGGACAGAGATTTGTCGAAGTTTGACATGAAATATAAAAAAAATACGGAGGTGTGCCAACATGACGTACACATAGGATGATAGAATAGGTCCAGAACTTTAGTACTATACCACCCAAGTTACCGTAAAAACTTAGGTTTTGAAAATATGCGTGATTAAATTAGTCGCTATGCGATGTGCGGACAACGATTTGTCTAAGTATGACATGAAATATAATAATAAATACGGAGGTGTGCCAACATTACGTACACGTAGGGTGATAGAATAGGACCAGAACTTCTATATTGTACCACCCAAGTTACCGTAAAAACTTAGGTTTTGGAAATATGGCTGATTAAAGTAGTCGCAGTGAGATGTGCGGACAGCGATTTGTCAAAGTATGACATGAAAAATAAAATAAATACGGAGGTGTGCCAACATGACGTACACATAGGATGATAGAATAGGTCCTGAAATTTAGTATTATACCACCCAAGTTACCTTAAAAACTTAGGTTTTGGAAATATGGGTGATTAAATTAGTCGCTATGCGATATGCGGACAACGATTTGTCTAAATTTGACATGAAATATAAAAATAAATACGGAATTGTGGATACATGACGTACACATATGGTGATAGAATAGGACCAGAACTTCTGTACTATACCACCCAAGTTACCTTAAAATCTTAGGTTTTGGATATATGGGTGATTAAATTAGTCGCTATGCGATGTGCGGACATAGATTTGTCTAAGTATGACATGAAATATAATAATAAATACGGAGGTGTGCCAACATTACGTACATATAGGGTGATAGAATAGGACCGGAACTTCTGTATTATACCACCCAAGTTACCGTAAAAACTTAGGTTTTGGAAATATGGCTGATTAAAGTAGTCGCATTGAGATGTGCGGACAGAGATTTGTCGAAGTTTGACACGAAATATAAAAAAAATACGGAGGTGTGCCAACATGACGTACACATAGGATGATAGAATAGGTCCAGAACTTTAGTACTATACCACCCAAGTTACCTTAAAAACCTAGGTTTTGGAAATATGGGTGATTAAATTAGTCGCTATGCGATGTGCGGACAACGATTTGTCTAAGTATGACATGAAATATAATAATAAATACGGAGGTGTGTCAACATTACGTACACGTAGGGTGATAGAATAGGACCAGAACTTCTGTATTATACCACCCAAGTTACCGTAAAAACTTAGGTTTTGGAAATATGGCTGATTAAAGTAGTCGCATTGAGATGTGCGGACAGAGATTTGTCGAAGTTTGACACGAAATATAAAAAAAATACGGAGGTGTGCCAACATGACGTACACATAGGATGATAGAATAGGTCCAGAACTTTAATACTATACCACCCAAGTTACCGTAAAAACTTAGGTTTTGGAAATATGGGTGATTAAATTAGTCGCTATGCGATGTGCGGACAACGATTTGTCTAAGTTAGACATGAAATATAAAAATAAATACGGAATTGTGGATACATGACGTACACATAGGGTGATAGAATAGGACCAGAACTTCTGTATTATACCACCCAAGTTACCGTAAAAGCTTAGGTTTTGGAAATATGGCTGATTAAAGTAGTCGCATTGAGATGTGCGGACAGCGATTTGTAAAAGTATGACATGAAAAATAAAATAAATACGGCAGTGTGTCAGTATGACGTACACGTAGGATGAAAGAATAGGACCAGAACTTTTGTACTATACCACCCAAGTTACCTTAAAAACTTAGGTTTTGGAAATATGGGAGATTAAATTAGTCGCTATGCGATGTGCGGAAAACGATTTTTCTAAGTTTGACATGAAATATAAAAATAAATACGGAATTGTGGATACATGACGTACACATAGGGTGATAGAATAGGACCAGAACTTCTGTATTATACCACCCAAGTTAACGTAAAAACTTAGGTTTTGGAAATATGGGTGATTAAATTAGTCGCTATGCGATGTGCGGAAAACGATTTGTCTAAGTTTGACATGAAATATAAAAATAAATACGGAGGTGTGCCAACATGACGTACACATAGGGTGATAGAATAGGACCAGAACTTCTGTATTATACCACCCAAGTTACCGTAAAAACTTAGGTTTTGGAAATATGGCTGATTAAAGTAGTCGCATTGAGATGTGCGGACAGCGATTTGTCAAAGTATGACATGAAAAATAAAATAAATACGGCAGTGTGTCAGCATGACGTACACGTAGGATGAAAGAATAGGACCAGAACTTTTGTACTATACCACCCAAGTTACCTTAAAAACTTAGGTTTTGGAAATATGGGTGATTAAATTAGTCGCTATGCGATGTGCGGACAACGATTTGTCTAAGTATGACATGAAATATAATAATAAATACGGAGGTGTGCCAACATTACGTACACGTAGGGTGATAGAATAGGACCAGAACTTCTGTATTATACCACCCAAGTTACCGTAAAAATTTAGGTTTTGGAAATATGGCTGATTAAAGTAGTCGCATTGAGATGTGCGGACAGAGATTTGTCGAAGTTTGACATGAAATATAAAAAAAATACGGAGGTGTGCCAACATGACGTACACATAGGATGATAGAATAGGTCCAGAACTTTTGTACTATACCACCCAAGTTACCGTAAAAACTTAGGTTTTGGAAATATGGGTGATTAAATTAGTCGCTATGCGATGTGCGGACAGCGATTTGTCAAAGTATGACATGAAAAATAAAATAAATACGGAAGTGTGCCAACATGACGTACAAATAGGATGATAGAATAGGTCCTGAAATTTAGTATTATACCACCCAAGTTACCTTAAAAACTTAGGTTTTGGAAATATGGCTGATTAAATTAGTCGCTATGCGATATGCGGACAACGATTTGTCTAAATTTGACATGAAATATAAAAATAAATACGGAATTGTGGATACATGACGTACACATATGGTGATAGAATAGGACCAGAACTTCTGTACTATACCACCCAAGTTACCTTAAAATCTTAGGTTTTGGATATATGGGTGATTAAATTAGTCGCTATGCGATGTGCGGACATAGATTTGTCTAAGTATGACATGAAATATAATAATAAATACGGAGGTGTGCCAACATTACGTACATATAGGGTGATAGAATAGGACCGGAACTTCTGTATTATACCACCCAAGTTACCGTAAAAACTTAGGTTTTGGAAATATGGCTGATTAAAGTAGTCGCATTGAGATGTGCGGACAGAGATTTGTCGAAGTTTGACACGAAATATAAAAAAAATACGGAGGTGTGCCAACATGACGTACACATAGGATGATAGAATAGGTCCAGAACTTTAGTACTATACCACCCAAGTTACCGTAAAAACTTAGGTTTTGGAAATATGGGTGATTAAATTAGTCGCTATGCGATGTGCGGACAACGATTTGTCTAAGTTGACATGAAATATAAAAATAAATACAGAATTGTGGATACATGACGTACACATAGGGTGATAGAAAAGGACCAGAACTTCTGTATTATACCACCCAAGTTACCGTAAAAGCTTAGGTTTTGGAAATATGGCTGATTAAAATAGTCGCATTGAGATGTGCGGACAGCGATTTGTCAAAGTATGACATGAAAAATAAAATAAATACGGAAGTGTGCCAACATTACGTACACATAGGATGAAAGAATAGGACCAGAACTTTAGTACTATACCACCCAAGTTACCTTAAAAACTTAGGATTTGGAAATATGGGTGATTAAATTAGTCGCTATGCGATGTGCGGACAACGATTTGTCTAAGTATGACATGAAATATAATAATAAATACGGAGGTGTGCCAACATTACGTACACGTAGGGTGATAGAATAGGACCAGAACTTCTGTATTATACCACCCAAGTTACCGTAAAAACTTAGGTTTTGGAAATATGGCTGATTAAAGTAGTCGCATTGAGATGTGCGGACAGCGATTTGTCAAAGTATGACATGAAAAATAAAATAAATACGGAAGTGTGCCAACATGACGTACACATAGGGTGATAGAATAGGTCCTGAAATTTAGTATTATACCACCCAAGTTACCTTAAAAACTTAGGTTTTGGAAATATGGGTGATTAAATTAGTCGCTATGCGATGTGCGGACAACGATTTGTCTAAGTTTGACATGAAATATAAAAATAAATACGGAATTGTGGATACATGACGTACACATAGGGTGATAGACTAGGACCAGAACTTCTGTATTATACCACCCAAGTTACCGTAAAAACTTAGGTTTTGGAAATATGGGTGATTAAATTAGTCGCTATGCGATGTGCGGAAAACGATTAGTCTAAGTTTGACATGAAATATAAAACTAAATACGGAGGTGTGCCAACATGACGTACACATAGGATGAAAGAATAGGACCAGAACTTTAGTACTATACCACCCAAGTTACCTTAAAAACTTAGGTTTTGGAAATATGGGTGATTAAATTAGTCGCTATGCGATGTGCGGACAACGATTTGTCTAAGTATGACATGAAATATAAAAAAATACGGAGGTGTGCCAAAATTACATACACGTAGGGTGATAGAATAGGACCAGAACTTTTGTACTATACCACCCAAGTTACCGTAAAAACTTAGGTTTTGGAAATATGGGTGATTAAATTAGCCGCTCTGCGATGTGCGGACAGCGATTTGTCTAAGTTTGACATGAAATATAAAAATAAATACGGAATTGTGGATACATGACGTACACATAGGGTGATAGAATTGGACCAGAACTTCTGTATTATACCACCCAAGTTACCGTAAAAACTAAGGTTTTGGAAATATGGCTGATTAAAGTAGTCGCATTGAGATGTGCGGACAGCGATTTGTCAAAGTATGACATGAAAAATAAAATAAATACGGCAGTGTGTCAGCATGACGTACACGTAGGATGAAAGAATAGGACCAGAACTTTTGTACTATACCACCCAAGTTACCTTAAAAACTTAGGTTTTGGAAATATGGGTTATTAAATTAGTCGCTATGCGATGTGCGGACAACGATTTGTCTAAGTATGACATGAAATATAATAATAAATACGGAGGTGTGCCAACATTACGTACACGTAGGGTGATAGAATAGGACCAGAACTTCTGTATTATACCACCCAAGTTACCGTAAAAACTTAGGTTTTGGAAATATGGCTGATTAAAGTAGTCGCATTGAGATGTGCGGACAGAGATTTGTCGAAGTTTGACATGAAATATAAAAAAAATACGGAGGTGTGCCAACATGACGTACACATAGGATGATAGAATAGGGCCAGAACTTTAGTACTATACCACCCAAGTTACCGTAAAAACTTAGGTTTTGGAAATATGGCTGATTAAAGTAGTCGCATTGAGATGTGCGGACAGCGATTTGTCTAAGTTTGACATGAAATATAAAAATAAATACGGAATTGTGGATACATGACGTACACATAGGGTGATAGAATAGGACCAGAACTTCTGTATTATACCACCCAAGTTACCGTAAAAACTTAGGTTTTGAAAATATGGGTGATTAAATTAGTCGCTATGCGATGTGCGGACAACGATTTGTCGAAGTTTGACACGAAATATAAAAAAAATACGGAGGTGTGCCAACATGACGTACACATAGGATGATAGAATAGGTCCAGAACTTTAGTACTATACCACCAAAGTTACCGTAAAAACTTAGGTTTTGAAAATATGCGTGATTAAATTAGTCGCTATGCGATGTGCGGACAACGATTTGTCTAAGTTTGACATGAAATATAAAAATAAATACGGAGGTGTGCCAACATTACGTACACGTAGGGTGATAGAATAGGACCAGAACTTCTGTATTATACCACCCAAGTTACCGTAAAAACTTAGGTTTTGGAAATATGGGTGATTAAATTAGTCGCTATGCGATGTGCGGACAACGATTTGTCTAAGTATGACATGAAATATAATAATAAATACGGAGGTGTGCCAACATTACGTACACGTAGGGTGATAGAATAGGACCAGAACTTTAGTACTATACCACCCAAGTTACCTTAAAAACTTAGGTTTTGGAAATATGGGTGATTAAATTAGTCGCTATGCGATGTGCGGACAACGATTTGTCTAAGTATGACATGAAATATAATAATAAATACGGAGGTGTGCCAACATGACGTACACATAGGATGAAAGAATAGGACCAGAACTTTAGTACTATACCACCCAAGTTACCTTAAAAACTTAGGTTTTGGAAATATGGCTGATTAAAGTAGTCGCATTGAGATGTGCGGACAGCGATTTGTCAAAGTATGACATGAAAAATAAAATAAATACGGAAGTGTGCTAACATGACGTACACATAGGATGATAGAATAGGTCCTGAAATTTAGTATTATACCACCCAAGTTACCTTAAAAACTTGGGTTTTGGAAATATGGGTGATTAAATTAGTCGCTATGCGATATGCGGACAACGATTTGTCTAAGTTTGACATGAAATATAAAAATAAATACGGAATTGTGGATACATGACGTACACATAGGGTGATAAAATAGGACCAGAACTTCTGTATTATACCACCCAAGTTACCGTAAAAACTTAGGTTTTGGAAATATGGGTGATTAAATTAGTCGCTATGCGATGTGCGGAAAACGATTTGTCTAAGTTTGACATGAAATATAAAACTAAATACGGAGGTGTGCCAACATGACGTACACATAGGATGAAAGAATAGGACCAGAACTTTAGTACTATACCACCCAAGTTACCTTAAAAACTTAGGTTTTGGAAATATGGGTGATTAAATTAGTCGCTATGCGATGTGCGGACAACGATTTGTCTAAGTATGACATGAAATATAAAAAAAATACGGAGGTGTGCCAAAATTACATACACGTAGGGTGATAGAATAGGACCAGAACTTTTGTACTATACCACCCAAGTTACCGTAAAAACTTAGGTTTTGGAAATATGGGTGATTAAATTAGCCGCTATGCGATGTGCGGACAGCGATTTGTCTAAGTTTGACATGAAATATAAAAATAAATACGGAATTGTGGATACATGACGTACACATAGGGTGATAGAATTGGACCAGAACTTCTGTATTATACCACCCAAGTTACCGTAAAAACTAAGGTTTTGGAAATATGGCTGATTAAAGTAGTCGCATTGAGATGTGCGGACAGCGATTTGTCAAAGTATGACATGAAAAATAAAATAAATACGGCAGTGTGTCAGCATGACGTACACGTAGGATGAAAGAATAGGACCAGAACTTTTGTACTATACCACCCAAGTTACCTTAAAAACTTAGGTTTTGGAAATATGGGTTATTAAATTAGTCGCTATGCGATGTGCGGACAACGATTTGTCTAAGTATGACATGAAATATAATAATAAATACGGAGGTGTGCCAACATTACGTACACGTAGGGTGATAGAATAGGACCAGAACTTCTGTATTATACCACCCAAGTTACCGTAAAAACTTAGGTTTTGGAAATATGGCTGATTAAAGTAGTCGCATTGAGATGTGCGGACAGAGATTTGTCGAAGTTTGACATGAAATATAAAAAAAATACGGAGGTGTGCCAACATGACGTACACATAGGATGATAGAATAGGGCCAGAACTTTAGTACTATACCACCCAAGTTACCGTAAAAACTTAGGTTTTGGAAATATGGCTGATTAAAGTAGTCGCATTGAGATGTGCGGACAGCGATTTGTCTAAGTTTGACATGAAATATAAAAATAAATACGGAATTGTGGATACATGACGTACACATAGGGTGATAGAATAGGACCAGAACTTCTGTATTATACCACCCAAGTTACCGTAAAAACTTAGGTTTTGAAAATATGGGTGATTAAATTAGTCGCTATGCGATGTGCGGACAACGATTTGTCGAAGTTTGACACGAAATATAAAAAAAATACGGAGGTGTGCCAACATGACGTACACATAGGATGATAGAATAGGTCCAGAACTTTAGTACTATACCACCAAAGTTACCGTAAAAACTTAGGTTTTGAAAATATGCGTGATTAAATTAGTCGCTATGCGATGTGCGGACAACGATTTGTCTAAGTTTGACATGAAATATAAAAATAAATACGGAGGTGTGCCAACATTACGTACACGTAGGGTGATAGAATAGGACCAGAACTTCTGTATTATACCACCCAAGTTACCGTAAAAACTTAGGTTTTGGAAATATGGGTGATTAAATTAGTCGCTATGCGATGTGCGGACAACGATTTGTCTAAGTATGACATGAAATATAATAATAAATACGGAGGTGTGCCAACATTACGTACACGTAGGGTGATAGAATAGGACCAGAACTTTAGTACTATACCACCCAAGTTACCTTAAAAACTTAGGTTTTGGAAATATGGGTGATTAAATTAGTCGCTATGCGATGTGCGGACAACGATTTGTCTAAGTATGACATGAAATATAATAATAAATACGGAGGTGTGCCAACATTACGTACACGTAGGGTGATAGAATAGGACCAGAACTTCTGTATTATACCACCCAAGTTATCGTAAAAACTTAGGTTTTGGAAATATGGCTGATTAAAGTAGTCGCATTGAGATGTGCGGACAGAGATTTGTCGAAGTTTGACACGAAATATAAAAAAAATACGGAGGTGTGCCAACATGACGTACACATAGGATGATTGAATAGGTCCAGAACTTTAGTACTATACCACCCAAGTTACCTTAAAAACTTAGGTTTTGGAAATACGGGTGATTAAAATATTCGCTTTGGATGTGTGGACAGTGATCCACCTAAGTTTGACATAAAATATAAAATAAATACGGCAGTGTGTCAGCATGACGTACACGTAGGGTGATGAAATAGGACCAGAACTTCTGTATTATACCACCCAAGCTACCGTAAAAACTTAGGTTTTGGAAATATGGCTGATTAAAGTAGTCGCATTGAGATGTGCGGACAGCGATTTGTCAAAGTATGACATGAAAAATAAAATAAATACGGAAGTGTGCCAACATGACGTACACATAATATGATAGAATATGTCCTGAAATTTAGTATTATACCACCCAAGTTACCTTAAAAACTTAGGTTTTGGAAATATGGGTGATTAAATTAGTCGCTATGCGATGTGCGGACAACGATTTGTGTAAGTTTGACATGAAATTTAAAAATAAATACGGAATTGTGGATACATGACGTACACATAGGGTGATAGAATAGGACCAGAACTTCTGTATTATACCACCCAAGTTACCGTAAAAACTTAGGTTTTGGAAATATGGCTGATTAAAGTAGTCGCATTGAGATGTGCGGACAGAGATTTGTCGAAGTTTGACACGAAATAAAAAAAAATACGGAGGTGTGCCAACATCACGTACACATAGGATGATAGAATAGGTCCAGAACTTTAGTACTATACCACCCAAGTTACCGGAAAAACTTAGGTTTTGGAAATATGGGTGATTAAATTAATCGGTATGCGATGTGCGGACAACGATTTGTCTAAGTATGACATGAAATATAATAATAAATACGGAGGTGTGCCAACATTACGTACACGTAGGGTGATAGAATAGGACCAGAACTTCTGTATTATACCACCCAAGTTACCGTAAAAACTTAGGTTTTGGAAATATGGCTGATTTAAGTAATCGCATTGAGATGTGCGGACAGAGATTTGTCGAAGTTTGACACGAAATATAAAAAAATACGGAGGTGTGCCAACATGACGTACACATAGTATGATAGAATAGGTCCAGAAATTTAGTACTATACCACCCAAGTTACCTTATAAACTTAGGTTTTGGAAATATGGGTGATTAAATTAGTCGCTATGCGATGTGCGGACAACGATTTGTCTAAGTTTGACATGAAATATAAAATAAATACGGAATTTTGGATACATGACGTACACGTAGGGTGATAGAATAGGACCAGACCTTCTGTATTATACCACCCAAGTTACCGTAAAAACTTAGGTTTTGGAAATATGGCTGATTAAAGTAGTCGCATTGAGATGTGCGGACAACGATTTGTCTAAGTTTGACATGAAATATAAAAATAAATACGGAATTTTGGATACATGACGTACACATTGGGTGATAGAATAGGATTAGAACTATATTATTATACCACTCAGGTTACCGTCAAAACTTAGGTTTTGGAAATACGGGTGATTAAAATAGTCGCTTTGGATGTGTGGACAGCGATCCACCTAAGTTTGACATAAAATATAAAATAAATACGGCAGTGTGTCAGCATGACGTACACGTAGGATGAAAGAATAGGACCAGAACTTTAGTACTATACCACCCAAGTTACCGTAAAAACTTAGGTTTTGGAAATATGGGTGATTAAAGTAGTCGCATTGAGATGTGCGGACAGCGATTTGTCTAAGTTTGACATGAAATATAAAAATAAATACGGAATTGTGGATACATGACATACACATAGGGTGATAGAATAGGACCAGAACTTCTGTATTATACCACCCAAGTTACCGTAAAAACTTAGGTTTTGGAAATATGGGTGATTAAATTAGTCGCTATGCGATGTGCGGACAGCGATTTTTCTAAGTTTGACATGAAATATAAAAATAAATACGGAATTGTGGATACATGACGTACACATAGGGTGATAGAATAGGACCAGAACTTCTGTATTATACCACCCAAGTTACCGTAAAAACTTAGGTTTTGGAAATATGGCTGATTAAAGTAGTCGCATTGAGATGTGCGGACAGCGATTTGTCAAAGTATGACATGAAAAATAAAATAAATACGGCAGTGTGTCAGCATGACGTACACGTAGGATGAAAGAATAGGACCAGAACTTTTGTACTATACCACCCAAGTTACCTTAAAAACTTAGGTTTTGGAAATATGGGTGATTAAATTAGTCGCTATGCGATGTGCGGACAACGATTTGTCTAAGTATGACATGAAATATAACAATAAATACGGAGGTGTGCTAACATTACGTACACGTAGGGTGATAGAATAGGACCAGAACTTCTGTATTATACCACCCAAGTTACCCTAAAAACTTAGGTTTTGGAAATATGGCTGATAAAAGTAGTCGCATTGAGATGTGCGGACAGAGATTTGTCTAAGTTTGACATGAAATATAAAAAAAATACGGAGGTGTGCCAACATGACGTACACATAGGATGATAGAATAGGTCCAGAACTTTAGTACTATACCACCCAAGTTACCGTAAAAACTTAGGTTTTGGAAATATGGCTGATTAAAGTAGTCGCATTGAGATGTGCGGACAGCGATTTGTCTAAGTTTGACATGAAATATAAAAATAAATACGGAATTGTGGATACATGACGTACATATAGGGTGATAGAATAGGACCAGAACTTCTGTATTATACCACCCAAGTTACCGTAAAAACTTAGGTTTTGGAAATATGGGTGATTAAATTAGTCGCTATGCGATGTGCGGACAACGATTTGTCGAAGTTTGACACGAAATATAAAAAAAATACGGAGGTGTGCCAACATGACGTACACATAGGATGATAGAATAGGTCCAGAACTTTAGTACTATACCACCCAAGTTACCTTAAAAACTTAGGTTTTGGAAATACGGGTGATTAAAATATTCGCTTTGGATGTGTGGACAGTGATCCACCTAAGTTTGACATAAAATATAAAATAAATACGGCAGTGTGTCAGCATGACGTACACGTAGGGTGATGAAATAGGACCAGAACTTCTGTATTATACCACCCAAGTTACCGTAAAAACTTAGGTTTTGGAAATATGGCTGATTAAAGTAGTCGCATTGAGATGTGCGGACAGCGATTTGTCAAAGTATGACATGAAAAATAAAATAAATACGGAAGTGTGCCAACATGACGTACACATAATATGATAGAATAGGTCCTGAAATTTAGTATTATACCACCCAAGTTACCTTAAAAACTTAGGTTTTGGAAATATGGGTGATTAAATTAGTCGCTATGCGATGTGCGGACAACGATTTGTGTAAGTTTGACATGAAATTTAAAAATAAATACGGAATTGTGGATACATGACGTACACAAAGGGTGATAGAATAGGACCAGAACTTCTGTATTATACCACCCAAGTTACCGTAAAAACTTAGGTTTTGGAAATATGGCTGATTAAAGTAGTCGCATTGAGATGTGCGGACAGAGATTTGTCGAAGTTTGACACGAAATATAAAAAAATACGGAGGTGTGCCAACATCACGTACACATAGGATGATAGAATTGGTCCAGAACTTTAGTACTATACCACCCAAGTTACCTTATAAACTTAGGTTTTGGAAATATGGGTGATTAAATAAGTCGCTATGCGATGTGCGGACAACGATTTGTCTAAGTTTGACATGAAATATAAAATAAATACGGAATTTTGGATACATGACGTACACGTAGGGTGATAGAATAGGACCAGAACTTCTGTATTATACCACCCAAGTTACCGTAAAAACAGAGGTTTTGGAAATATGGCTGATTAAAGTAGTCGCATTGAGATGTGCGGACAACGATTTGTCGAAGTTTGACACGAAATATAAAAAAAATACGGAGGTGTGCCAACATGACGTACACATAGGATGATAGAATAGGTCCAGAACTTTAGTACTATACCATTCAAGTTACCGTAAAAACTTAGGTTTTGAAAATATGCGTGATTAAATAAGTCGCTATGCGATGTGCGGACAACGATTTGTCTAAGTTTGACATGAAATATAAAAATATATACGGAGGTGTGCCAACATTACGTACACGTAGGGTGATAGAATAGGACCAGAACTTCTGTATTATACCACCCAAGTTACCGTAAAAACTTAGGTTTTGGAAATATGGGTGATTAAATTAGTCGCTATGCGATGTGCGGACAACGATTTGTCTAAGTATGACATGAAATATAATAATAAATACGGAGGTGTGCCAACATTACGTACACGTAGGGTGATAGAATAGGACCAGAACTTTAGTACTATACCACCCAAGTTACCTTAAAAACTTAGGTTTTGGAAATATGGGTGATTAAATTAGTCGCTATGCGATGTGCGGACAACGATTTGTCTAAGTATGACATGAAATATAATAATAAATACGGAGGTGTGCCAACATTACGTACACGTAGGGTGATAGAATAGGACCAGAACTTCTGTATTATACCACCCAAGTTACCGTAAAAACTTAGGTTTTGGAAATATGGCTGATTAAAGTAGTCGCATTGAGATGTGCGGACAGAGATTTGTCGAAGTTTGACACGAAATATAAAAAAAATACGGAGGTGTGCCAACATGACGTACACATATGATGATAGAATAGGTCCAGAACTTTAGTACTATACCACCCAAGTTACCTTAAAAACTTAGGTTTTGGAAATACGGGTGATTAAAATATTCGCTTTGGATGTGTGGACAGTGATCCACCTAAGTTTAACATAAAAGATAAAATAAATACGGCAGTGTGTCAGCATGACGTACACGTAGGGTGATGAAATAGGACCAGAACTTCTGTATTATACCACCCAAGTTACCGTAAAAACTTAGGTTTTGGAAATATGGCTGATTAAAGTAGTCGTATTGAGATGTGCGGACAGCGATTTGTCAAAGTATGACATGAAATATAATAATAAATACGGAAGTGTGCCAACATGACGTACACATAATATGATAGAATAGGTCCTGAAATTTAGTATTATACCACCCAAGTTACCTTAAAAACTTAGGTTTTGGAAATATGGGTGATTAAATTAGTCGCTATGCGATGTGCGGACAACGATTTGTCTAAGTTTGACATGAAATATAAAAATAAATACGGAATTTTGGATACATGACGTACACATAGGGTGATAGAATAGGACCAGAACTTCTGTATTATACCACCCAAGTTACCGTAAAAACTTAGGTTTTGGAAATATGGCTGATTAAAGTAGTCGCATTGAGATGTGCGGACAGAGATTTGTCGAAGTTTGACACGAAATATATAAAAAATACGGAGGTGTGCCAACATCACGTACACATAGGATGATAGAATAGGTCCAGAACTTTAGTACTATACCACCCAAGTTACCGTAAAAACTTAGGTTTTGGAAATATGGCTGATTAAAGTAGTTGCATTGAGATGTGCGTACAACGATTTGTCTAAGTTTGACATGAACTATAAAAATAAATACGGAATTTTGGATACATGACGTACACATTGGGTGATAGAATAGGATTAGAACTACATTATTATACCACTCAGGACACCGTCAAAACTTAGGTTTTGGAAATACGGGTGATTAAAATAGTCGCTTTGGATGTGTGGACAGCGATCCACCTAAGTTTGACATAAAATATAAAATAAATACGGCAGTGTGTCAGCATGACGTACACGTAGGATGAAAGAATAGGACCAGAACTTTAGTACTATACCACCCAAGTTACCGTAAAAACTTAGGTTTTGGAAATATGGGTGATTAAAGTAGTCGCATTGAGATGTGCGGACAGCGATTTGTCTAAGTTTGACATGAAATATAAAAATAAATACGGAATTGTGGATACATGACATACACATAGGGTGATAGAATAGGAGCAGAACTTCTGTATTATACCACCCAAGTTACCGTAAAAACTTAGGTTTTGGAAATATGGGTGATTAAATTAGTCGCTATGCGATGTGCGGACAACGATTTGTCTAAGTTTGACATGAAATATAAAAATAAATACGGAATTTTGGATACATGACGTACACATTGGGTGATAGAATAGGATTAGAACTATATTATTATACCACTCAGGTTACCGTAAAAACTTAGGTTTTGGAAATACGGGTGATTAAAATAGTCGCTTTGGATGTGTGGACAGCGATCCACCTAAGTTTGACATAAAATATAAAATAAATACGGCAGTGTGTCAGCATGACGTACACGTAGGATGAAAGAATAGGACCAGAACTTTAGTACTATACCACCCAAGTTACCTTAAAAACTTAGGTTTTGGAAATATGGGTGATTAAATTAGTCGCTATGCGATGTGCGGACAACGATTTGTCTAAGTATGACATGAAATATAATAATAAATACGGAGGTGTGCCAACATTACGTACACGTAGGGTGATAGAATAGGACCAGAACTTCTGTATTATACCACCCAAGTTACCGTAAAAACTTAGGTTTTGGAAATATGGCTGATTAAAGTAGTCGCATTGAGATGTGCGGACAGAGATTTGTCGAAGTTTGACACGAAATATAAAAAAATACGGAGGTGTGCCAACATGACGTACACATAGGATGATAGAATAGGTCCAGAACTTTAGTACTATACCACCCAAGTTACCTTAAAAACTTAGGTTTTGGAAATATGGGTGATTAAATTTGAAGCTATGCGATGTGCGGACAACGATTTGTCAAAGTATGACAGGAAATATAATAATAAATACGGAGGTGTGCTAACATTACGTACACGTAGGGTGATAGAATAGGACCAGAACTTCTGTATTATACCACCCAAGTTACCGTAAAAACTTAGGTTTTGGAAATATGGCTGATTAAAGTAGTCGCATTGAGATGTGCGGACAGCGATTTGTCAAAGTATGACATGAAAAATAAAATAAATACGGAAGTGTGCCAACATGACGTACACATAGGATGATAGAATAGGTCCTGAAATTTAGTATTATACCACCCAAGTTACCTTAAAAACTTAGGTTTTAGAAATATGGGTGATTAAATTAGTCGCTATGCGATGTGCGGACAACGATTTGTCTAAGTATGACATGAAATATAATAATAAATACGGAATTGTGGATACATGACGTAAACGTAGGGTGATAGAATAGGACCAGAACTTCTGTATTATACCACCCAAGTTACCGTAAAAACTTAGGTTTTGGAAATATGGCTGATTAAAGTAGTCGCATTGAGATGTGCGGACAGCGATTTGTCTAAGTTTGACATGAAATATAAAAATAAATACGGAATTGTGGATACATGACGTACACATAGGGTGATAGAAAAGGACCAGAACTTCTGTATTATACCACCCAAGTTACCGTAAAAACTTAGGTTTTGAAAATATGGGTGATTAAATTAGTCGCTATGCGATGTGCGGACAACGATTTGTCTAAGTTTGACATGAAGTATAAAAATAAATACGGAATTTTGGATACATGACGTACACATTGGGTGATAGAAAAGGACCAGAACTTCTGTATTATACCACCCAAGTTACCGTAAAAACTTAGGTTTTGAAAATATGGGTGATTAAATTAGTCGCTATGCGATGTGCGGACAACGATTTGTCTAAGTTTGACATGAAGTATAAAAATAAATACGGAATTTTGGATACATGACGTACACATTGGGTGATAGAATAGGACCAGAACCTCTGTATTATACCACCCAAGTTATTGTAAAAACTTAGGTTTTGGAAATATGGGTGATTAAATTAGACGCTATGCGATGTGCGGACAACGATTTGTCTAAGTTTGACATGAAATATAAAAATAAATACGGAATTGTGGATACATGACGTACACATAGGGTGATAGAATAGGACCAGAACTTCTGTATTATACCACCCAAGTTACCGTAAAATTTTAGGTTTCGGAAATATGGCTGATTAAAGTAGTCGCATTGAGATGTGCGGACAACGATTTGTCTAAGTATGACATGAAATATAATAATAAATACGGAGGTGTGCCAACATTACGTACACGTAGGGTGATAGAATAGGACCAGAACTTCTGTATTATACCACCCAAGTTACCGTAAAAACTTAGGTTTTGGAAATATGGCTGATTAAAGTAGTCGCATGGAGATGTGCGGACAGAGATTTGTCGAAGTTTGACACGAAATATAAAAAAAATACGGAGGTGTGCCAACATGACGTACACATAGGATGAAAGAATAGGACCAGAACTTTAGTACTATACCACCCAAGTTACCGTAAAAACTTAGGTTTTGGAAATATGGCTGATTAAAGTAGTCGCATTGAGATGTGTGGACAGCGATTTGTCTAAGTTTGACATGAAATATAAAAATAAATACGGAATTGTAGATACATGACGTACACATAGGGTGATAGAATAGGACCAGAACCTCTGTATTAAACCACCCAAGTTACCGTATAAACGTAGGTTTTGGAAATATGGGTGATTAAATTAGTCGCTATGCGATGTGCGGACAACGATTTGTCGAAGTTTGACATGAAATATAAAAATAAATACGGAGGTGTGCCAACATTACGTACACGTAGGATGAAAGAATAGGACCAGAACTTTAGTACTATACCACCCAAGTTACCTTAAAAACTTAGGTTTTGGAAATATGGGTGATTAAATTAGTCGCTATGCGATGTGCGGACAACGATTTGTCTAAGTATGACATGAAATATAATAATAAATACGGAGGTGTGCCAACATTACGTACACATAGGATGATAGAATAGGTCCAGAACTTTAGTACTATACCACCCAAGTTACCGTAAAAACTTAGGTTTTGGAAATATGGCTGATTAAAGTAGTCGCATTGAGATGTGCGGACAGCGATTTGTCTAAGTTTGACATGAAATATAAAAATAAATACGGAATTGTGGATACATGACGTACACATAGGGTGATAGAATAGGACCAGAACTTCTGTATTATACCACCCAAGTTACCGTAAAAACTTAGGTTTTGGAAAAATGGGTGATTAAATTAGTCGCTATGCGATGTGCGGACAGAGATTTGTCTAAGTATGACATGAAATATAATAATAAATACGGAGGTGTGCCAACATTACGTACACATAGGATGATAGAATAGGACCAGAACTTCTGTATTATACCACCCAAGTTACCGTAAAAACTTAGGTTTTGGAAATATGGCTGATTAAAGTAGTCGCATTGAGATGTGCGGACAACGATTTGTCTAAGTTTGACATGAAATATAAAAATAAATACGGAATTTTGGATACATGACGTACACATTGGGTGATAGAATAGGATTAGAACTGTATTATTATACCACTCAGGTTACCGTCAAAACTTAGGTTTTGGAAATACGGGTGATTAAAATAGTCGCTTTGGATGTGTGGACAGCGATCCACCTAAGTTTGACATAAAATATAAAATAAATACGGCAGTGTGTCAGCATGACGTACACGTAGGATGAAAGAATAGGACCAGAACTTTAGTACTATACCACCCAAGTTACCGTAAAAACTTAGGTTTTGGAAATATGGGTGATTAAAGTAGTCGCATTGAGATGTGCGGACAGCGATTTGTCTAAGTTTGACATGAAATATAAAAATAAATACGGAATTGTGGATACATGACGTATACATAGGGTGATAGAATAGGACCAGAACTTCTGTATTATACCACCCAAGTTACCGTTAAAACTTAGGTTTTGGAAATATGGGTGATTAAATTAGTCGCTATGCGATGTGCGGACAACGATTTGTCTAAGTTTGACATGAAATATAAAAATAAATACGGAATTTTGGATACATGACGTACACATTTGGTGATAGAATAGAATTAGAACTATATTATTATACCACTCAGGTTACCGTAAAAACTTAGGTTTTGGAAATACGGGTGATTAAAATAGTCGCTTTGGATGTGTGGACAGCGATCCACCTAAGTTTGACATAAAATATAAAATAAATACGGCAGTGTGTCAGCATGACGTACACGTAGGATGAAAGAATAGGACCAGAACTTTAGTACTATACCACCCAAGTTACCTTAAAAACTTAGGTTTTGGAAATATGGGTGATTAAATTAGTCGCTTTGCGATGTGCGGACAACGATTTGTCTAAGTATGACATGAAATATAATAATAAATACGGAGGTGTGCCAACATTACGTACACGTAGGGTGATAGAATAGGACCAGAACTTCTCTATTATACTACCCAAGTTACCGTAAAAACTTAGGTTTTGGAAATATGGCTGATTAAAGTAGTCGCATTGAGATGTGCGGACAGAGATTTGTCGAAGTTTGACACGAAATATAAAAAAAATACGGAGGTGTGCCAACATGACGTACACATAGGATGATAGAATACGTCCAGAACTTTAGTACTATACCACCCAAGTTACCTTAAAAACTTGGGTTTTGGAAATATGGGTGATTAAATTTGTCGCTATGCGATGTGCGGACAACGATTTGTCTAAGTATGACATGAAATATAATAATAAATACGGAGGTGTGCCAACATTACGTACACGTAGGGTGATAGAATAGGACCAGAACTTCTGTATTATACCACCCAAGTTACCGTAAAAACTTAGGTTTTGGAAATATGGCTGATTAAAGTAGTCTCATTGAGATGTGCGGACAGCGATTTGTCAAAGTATGACATGAAAAATAAAAAATAAATACGGAGGTGAGCCAACATGACGTACACATAGGATGATAGAATAGGTCCTGAAATTTAGTATTATACCACCCAAGTTACCTTAAAAACTTAGGTTTTGGAAATATGGGTGATTAAATTAGTCGCTATGCGATGTGCGGACAACGATTTGTCTAAGTATGACATGAAATATAATAATAAATACGGAATTGTGGACACATGACGTAAACGTAGGGTGATAGAATAGGACCTGAACTTCTGTATTATACCACCCAAGTTACCGTAAAAACTTAGGTTTTGGAAATATGGCTGATTAAAGTAGTCGCATTGAGATGTGCGGACAGCGATTTGTCAAAGTATGACATGAAAAATAAAATAAATACGGAAGTGTGCCAACATGACGTACACATAGGATGATAGAATAGGTCCTGAAATTTAGTATTATACCACCCAAGTTACCTTAAAAACTTAGGTTTTGGAAATATGGGTGATTAAATTAGTCGCTATGCGATGTGCGGACAACGATTTGTCTAAGTTTGACATGAAATAAAAAAATAAATACGGAATTGTGGATACATGACGTACACATAGGGTGATAGAATAGGACCAAAACTTCTGTATTATACCACCCAAGTTACCGTAAAAACTTAGGTTTTGGAAATATGGGTGATTAAATTAGTCGCTATGCGATGTGCGGACAACGATTTGTCTAAGTTTGACATGAAATATAAAAATAAATACGGAATTTTGGATACATGACGTACACATTGGGTGATAGAATAGGATTAGAACTATATTATTATACCACTCAGGTTACCGTCAAAACTTAGGTTTTGGAAATACGGGTGATTAATATAGTCGCTTTGGATGTGTGGACAGCGATCCACCTAAGTTTGACATAAAATATAAAATAAATACGGCAGTGTGTCAGCATGACGTACACGTAGGATGAAAGAATAGGACCAGAACTTTAGTACTATACCACCCAAGTTACCTTAAAAACTTAGGTTTTGGAAATATGGGTGATTAAATTAGTCGCTATGCGATGTGCGGACAACGATTTGTCTAAGTATGACATGAAATATAATAATAAATACGGAGGTGTGCCAACATTACGTACACGTAGGGTGATAGAATAGGACCAGAACTTCTGTATTATACCACCCAAGTTACCGTAAAAACTTAGGTTTTGGAAATATGGGTGATTAAATTAGTCGCTATGCGATGTGCGGACAACGATTTGTCTAAGTATGACATGAAATATAATAATAAATACGGAATTGTGGATACATGACGTAAACGTAGGGTGATAGAATAGGACCAGAACTTCTGTATTATACCACCCAAGTTACCGTAAAAACTTAGGTTTTGGAAATATGGCTGATTAAAGTAGTCGCATTGAGAGGTGCGGACAGAGATTTGACGAAGTTTGACACGAAATATAAAAAAAAATACGGAGGTGTGCCAACATGACGTACACATAGGATGATAGAATAGGTCCAGAACTTTAGTACTATACCACCCAAGTTACCTTAAAAACTTAGGTTTTGGAAATATGGGTGATTAAATTAGACGCTATGCGATGTGCGGACAACGATTTGTCTAAGTTTGACATGAAATATAAAAATAAATACGGAATTGTGGATACATGACGTACAAATAGGGTGATAGAATAGGACCAGAACTTCTGTATTATACCACCCAAGTTACCGTAAAATTTTAGGTTTCGGAAATATGGCTGATTAAAGTAGTCGCATTGAGATGTGCGGACAACGATTTGTCTAAGTATGACATGAAATATAATAATAAATACGGAGGTGTGCCAACATTACGTACACGTAGGGTGATAGAATAGGACCAGAACTTCTGTATTATACCACCCAAGTTACCGTAAAAACTTAGGTTTTGGAAATATGGCTGATTAAAGTAGTCGCATTGAGATGTGCGGACAGAGATTTGTCGAAGTTTGACACGAAATATAAAAAAAATACGGAGGTGTGCCAACATGACGTACACATAGGATGATAGAATAGGTCCAGAACTTTAGTACTATACCACCCAAGTTACCGTAAAAACTTAGGTTTTGGAAATATGGGTGATTAAATTAGTCGCTATGCGATGTGCGGACAACGATTTGTCTAAGTTTGTCATGAAATATAATAATAAATACGGAGGTGTGCCAACATTACGTACACGTAGGGTGATAGAATAGGACCAGAACTTTAGTACTATACCACCCAAGTTACCTTAAAAACTTAGGTTTTGGAAATATGGCTGATTAAAGTAGTCGCAATGAGATGTGCGGACAGCGATTTGTCTAAGTTTGACATGAAATAAAAAAATAAATACGGAATTGTGGATACATGACGTACACATAGGGTGATAGAATAGGACCAGAACTTCTGTATTATACCACCCAAGTTACCGTAAAAACTTAGGTTTTGGAAATATGGGTGATTAAATTAGTCGCTATGCGATGTGCGGACAACGATTTGTCGAAGTTTGACATGAAATATAAAAATAAATACGGAGGTGTGCCAACATTACGTACACGTAGGATGAAAGAATAGGACCAGAACCTTAGTACTATACCACCCAAGTTACCTTAAAAACTTAGGTTTTGGAAATATGGGTGATTAAATTAGTCGCTATGCGATGTGCGGACAACGATTTGTCTAAGTATGACATGAAATATAATAATAAATACGGAGGTGTGCCAACATTACGTACACATAGGATGATAGAATAGGTCCAGAACTTTAGTACTATACCACCCAAGTTACCGTAAAAACTTAGGTTTTGGAAATATGGCTGATTAAAGTAGTCGCATTGAGATGTGCGGACAGCGATTTGTCTAAGTTTGACATGAAATATAAAAATAAATACGGAATTGTGGATACATGACGTACACATAGGGTGATAGAATAGGACCAGAACTTCTGTATTATACCACCCAAGTTACCGTAAAAACCTAGGTTTTGGAAAAATGGGTGATTAAATTAGTCGCTATGCGATGTGCGGACAACGATTTGTCTAAGTATGACATGAAATATAATAATAAATACGGAGGTGTGCCAACATGACGTACACATAGGGTGATAGAATAGGACCAGAACTTCTGTATTATACCACCCAAGTTACCGTAAAAAACTTAGGTTTTGGAAATATGGCTGATTAAAGTAGTCGCATTGAGATGTGCGGACAGAGATTTGTCTAAGTATGACATGAAATATAATAATAAATACGGAGGTGTGCCAACATTACGTACACATAGGATGATAGAATAGGTCCAGAACTTTAGTACTATACCACCCAAGTTACCGTAAAAACTTAGGTTTTGGAAATATGGCTGATTAAAGTAGTCGCATTGAGATGTGCGGACAGCGATTTGTCTAAGTTTGACATGAAATATAAAAATAAATACGGAAATGTGGATACATGACGTACACATAGGGTGATAGAATGGGACCAGAACTTCTGTATTATACCACCCAAGTTACCGTAAAAACTTAGATTTTGGAAATATGGGTGATTAAATTAGTCGCTATGCGATGTGCGGACAACGATTTGTCGAAGTTTGACACGAAATATAAAAAAAATACGGAGGTGTGCCAACATGACGTACACATAGGATGATAGAATAGGTCCAGAACTTTAGTACTATACCACCCAAGTTACCGTAAAAACTTAGGTTTTGGAAATATGGGTGATTAAATTAGTCGCTATGCGATGTGCGGACAACGATTTGTCTAAGTTTGACATGAAATATAAAAATAAATACGGAATTGTGGATACATGACGTACACATAGGGTGATAGAATAGGACCAGAACTTCTGTACAATACCACCCAAGTTACCGTAAAAACTTAGGTTTTGGAAATATGGCTAATTAAAGTAGTAGCATTGAGATGTGCGGACAGCAATTTGTCAAAGTATGACATGAAAAATAAAATAAATACGGAAGTGTGCCAACATGACGTACACATAGGATGATAGAATAGGTCCTGAAATTTAGTATTATACCACCCAAGTTACCGTAAAAACTTAGGTTTTGGAAATATGGCTGATTAAATTAGTCGCTATGCGATGTGCGGACAACGATTTGTCTAAGTTTGTCATGAAATATAATAATAAATACGGAGGTGTGCCAACATTACGTACACGTAGGGTGATAGAATAGGACCAGAACTTTAGTACTATACCACCCAAGTTACCTTAAAAACTTAGGTTTTGGAAATATGGCTGATTAAAGTAGTCGCAATGAGATGTGCGGACAGCGATTTGTCTAAGTTTGACATGAAATAAAAAAATAAATACGGAATTGTGGATACATGACGTACACATAGGGTGATAGAATAGGACCAGAACTTCTGTATTATACCACCCAAGTTACCGTAAAAACTTAGGTTTTGGAAATATGGGTGATTAAATTAGTCGCTATGCGATGTGCGGACAACGATTTGTCGAAGTTTGACATGAAATATAAAAATAAATACGGAGGTGTGCCAACATTACGTACACGTAGGATGAAAGAATAGGACTAGAACCTTAGTACTATACCACCCAAGTTACCTTAAAAACTTAGGTTTTGGAAATATGGGTGATTAAATTAGTCGCTATGCGATGTGCGGACAACGATTTGTCTAAGTATGACATGAAATATAATAATAAATACGGAGGTGTGCCAACATTACGTACACATAGGATGATAGAATAGGTCCAGAACTTTAGTACTATACCACCCAAGTTACCGTAAAAACTTAGGTTTTGGAAATATGGCTGATTAAAGTAGTCGCATTGAGATGTGCGGACAGCGATTTGTCTAAGTTTGACATGAAATATAAAAATAAATACGGAATTGTGGATACATGACGTACACATAGGGTGATAGAATAGGACCAGAACTTCTGTATTATACCACCCAAGTTACCGTAAAAACCTAGGTTTTGGAAAAATGGGTGATTAAATTAGTCGCTATGCGATGTGCGGACAACGATTTGTCTAAGTATGACATGAAATATAATAATAAATACGGAGGTGTGCCAACATGACGTACACATAGGGTGATAGAATAGGACCAGAACTTCTGTATTATACCACCCAAGTTACCGTAAAAAACTTAGGTTTTGGAAATATGGCTGATTAAAGTAGTCGCATTGAGATGTGCGGACAGAGATTTGTCTAAGTATGACATGAAATATAATAATAAATACGGAGGTGTGCCAACATTACGTACACATAGGATGATAGAATAGGTCCAGAACTTTAGTACTATACCACCCAAGTTACCGTAAAAACTTAGGTTTTGGAAATATGGCTGATTAAAGTAGTCGCATTGAGATGTGCGGACAGCGATTTGTCTAAGTTTGACATGAAATATAAACATAAATACGGAATTGTGGATACATGACGTACACATAGGGTGATAGAATAGGACCAGAACTTCTGTATTATACCACCCAAGTTACCGTAAAAACTTAGGTTTTGGAAAAATGGGTGATTAAATTAGTCGCTATGCGATGTGCGGACAACGATTTGTCTAAGTATGACATGAAATATAATAATAAATACGGAGGTGTGCCAACATGACGTACACATAGGGTGATAGAATAGGACCAGAACTTCTGTATTATACCACCCAAGTTACCGTAAAAACTTAGGTTTTGGAAATATGGCTGATTAAAGTAGTCGCATTGAGATGTGTGGACAGAGATTTGTCTAAGTATGACATGAAATATAATAATAAATACGGAGGTGTGCCAACATTACGTACACATAGGATGATAGAATAGGTCCAGAACTTTAGTACTATACCACCCAAGTTACCGTAAAAACTTAGGTTTTGGAAATATGGCTGATTAAAGTAGTCGCATTGAGATGTGCGGACAGCGATTTGTCTAAGTTTGACATGAAATATAAAAATAAATACGGAAATGTGGATACATGACGTACACATAGGGTGATAGAATGGGACCAGAACTTCTGTATTATACCACCCAAGTTACCGTAAAAACTTAGATTTTGGAAATATGGGTGATTAAATTAGTCGCTATGCGATGTGCGGACAACGATTTGTCGAAGTTTGACACGAAATATAAAAAAATACGGAGGTGTGCCAACATGACGTACACATAGGATGATAGAATAGGTCCAGAATTTTAGTACTATACCACCCAAGTTACCGTAAAAACTTAGGTTTTGGAAATATGGGTGATTAAATTAGTCGCTATGCGATGTGCGGACAACGATTTGTCTAAGTTTGACATGAAATATAAAAATAAATACGGAATTGTGGATACATGACGTACACATAGGGTGATAGAATAGGACCAGAACTTCTGTACAATACCACCCAAGTTACCGTAAAAACTTAGGTTTTGGAAATATGGCTAATTAAAGTAGTAGCATTGAGATGTGCGGACAGCGATTTGTCAAAGTATGACATGAAAAATAAAATAAATACGGAAGTGTGCCAACATGACGTACACATAGGATGATAGAATAGGTCCTGAAATTTAGTATTATACCACCCAAGTTACCGTAAAAACTTAGGTTTTGGAAATATGGGTGATTAAATTAGTCGCTATGCGATGTGCGGACAACGATTTGTCTAAGTTTGACATGAAATATAAAAATAAATACGGAATTTTGGATACATGACGTACACATTGGGTGATAGAATAGGATTAGAACTATATTATTATACCACTCAGGTTACCGTCAAAACTTAGGTTTTGGAAATACGGGTGATTAATATAGTCGCTTTGGATGTGTGGACAGCGATCCACCTAAGTTTGACATAAAATATAAAATAAATACGGCAGTGTGTCAGCATGACGTACACGTAGGATGAAAGAATAGGACCAGAACTTTAGTACTATACCACCCAAGTTACCTTAAAAACTTAGGTTTTGGAAATATGGGTGATTAAATTAGTCGCTATGCGATGTGCGGACAACGATTTGTCTAAGTATGACATGAAATATAATAATAAATACGGAGGTGTGCCAACATTACGTACACGTAGGGTGATAGAATAGGACCAGAACTTCTGTATTATACCACCCAAGTTACCGTAAAAACTTAGGTTTTGGAAATATGGCTGATTAAAGTAGTCGCATTGAGGGGTGCGGACAGAGATTTGACGAAGTTTGACACGAAATATAAAAAAATACGGAGGTCTGCCAACATGACGTACACATAGGATGATAGAATAGGTCCAGAACTTTAGTACTATACCACCCAAGTTACCTTAAAAACTTAGGTTTTGGAAATATGGGTGATTAAATTAGACGCTATGCGATGTGCGGACAACGATTTGTCTAAGTTTGACATGAAATATAAAAATAAATACGGAATTGTGGATACATGACGTACACATAGGGTGATAGAATAGGACCAGAACTTCTGTATTATACCACCCAAGTTACCGTAAAATTTTAGGTTTCGGAAATATGGCTGATTAAAGTAGTCGCATTGAGATGTGCGGACAACGATTTGTCTAAGTATGACATGAAATATAATAATAAATACGGAGGTGTGCCAACATTACGTACACGTAGGGTGATAGAATAGGACCAGAACTTCTGTATTATACCACCCAAGCTACCGTAAAAACTTAGGTTTTGGAAATATGGGTGATTAAATTAGTCGCTATGCGATGTGCGGACAACGATTTGTCGAAGTTTGACATGAAATATAAAAATAAATACGGAGGTGTGCCAACATTACGTACACGTAGGATGAAAGAATAGGACCAGAACTTTAGTACTATACCACCCAAGTTACCTTAAAAACTTAGGTTTTGGAAATATGGGTGATTAATTTAGTCGCTATGCGATGTGCGGACAACGATTTGTCTAAGTATGACATGAAATATAATAATAAATACGGAGGTGTGCCAACATTACGTACACATAGGATGATAGAATAGGTCCAGAACTTTAGTACTATACCACCCAAGTTACCGTAAAAACTTAGGTTTTGGAAATATGGCTGATTAAAGTAGTCGCATTGAGATGTGCGGACAGCGATTTGTCTAAGTTTGTCATGAAATATAAAAATAAATACGGAATTGTGGATACATGACGTACACATAGGGTGATAGAATAGGACCAGAATTTCTGTATTATACCACCCAAGTTACCGTAAAAACTTAGGTTTTGGAAAAATGGGTGATTAAATTAGTCGCTATGCGATGTGCGGACAACGATTTGTCTAAGTATGACATGAAATATAATAATAAATACGGAGGTGTGCCAACATGACGTACACATAGGGTGATAGAATAGGACCAGAACTTCTATATTATACCACCCAAGTTACCGTATAAACTTAGCTTTTGGAAATATGGCTGATTAAAGTAGTCGCATTGAGATGTGCGGACAGAGATTTGTCTAAGTATGGCATGAAATATAATAATAAATACGGAGGTGTGCCAACATTACGTACACATAGGATGATAGAATAGGTTCAGAACTTTAGTACTATACCACCCAAGTTACCGTGAAAACTTAGGTTTTGGAAATATGGCTGATTAAAGTAGTCGCATTGAGATGTGCGGACAGCGATTTGTCTAAGTTTGACATGAAATATAAAAATAAATACGTAAATGTGGATACATGACGTACACATAGGGTGATAGAATAGGACCAGAACTTCTGTATTATACCACCCAAGTTACCGTAAAAACTTAGGTTTTGGAAATATGGGTGATTAAATTAGTCGCTATGCGATGTGCGGACAACGATTTGTCGAAGTTTGACACGAAATATAAAAAAAATACGGAGGTGTGCCAACATGACGTACACATAGGATGATAGAGTAGGTCCAGAACTTTAGTACTATACCACCCAAGTTACCGTAAAAACTTAGGTTTTGGAAATATGGGTGATTAAATTAGTCGTTATGCGATGTGCGGACAACGATTTGTCTAAGTTTGACATGAAATATAAAAATAAATTCGGAATTGTGGATACATGACGTACACATAGGGTGATAGAATAGGACCAGAACTTCTGTACCATACCACCCAAGTTACCGTAAAAACTTAGGTTTTGGAAATATGGCTGATTAAAGTAGTAGCATTGAGATGTGCGGACAGCGATTTGTCAAAGTATGACATGAAAAATAAAATAAATACGGAAGTGTGCCAACATGACGTACACATAGGATGATAGAATAGGTCCTGAAATTTAGTATTATACCACCCAAGTTACCGTAAAAACTTAGGTTTTGGAAATATGGCTGATTAAAGTAGTCGCATTGAGATGTGCGGACTGAGATTTGTCGAAGTTTGACACGAAATATAAAAAAAATACGGAGGTGTGCCAACATGACGTACACATAGGATGATAGAATAGGTCCAGAACTTTAGTACTATACCACCCAAGTTACCGTAAAAACTTAGGTTTTGGAAATATGGCTGATTAAAGTAGTCGCATTGAGATGTGCGGACAGCGATTTGTCAAAGTATGACATGAAAAATAAAATAAATACGGAAGTGTGCCAACATGACGTACACATAGGATGATAGAATAGGACCAGAACTTCTGTATTATACCACCCAAGTTACCGTAAAAACTTGGGTTTTGGAAATATGGCTGATTAAAGTAGTCGCTTTGCGATGTGCGGACAGCGATTTGTCAAAGTTTGACATGAAAAATAAAATAAATACGGAAGTGTGCCAACATGACGTACACATAGGATGATAGAATAGGTCCTGAAATTTAGTATTATACCACCCAAGTTACCTTAAAAACTTAGGTTTTGGAAATATGGGTGATTAAATTAGTCGCTATGCGATGTGCGGACAACGATTTGTCTAAGTTTGACATGAAATATAAAAATAAATACGGAATTGTGGATACATGACGTACACATAGGGTGATAGAATAGGACCAGAACTTCTGTATTATACCACCCAAGTTACCGTAAAAACTTAGGTTTTGGAAATATGGGTGATTAAATTAGTCGCTATGCGATGTGCGGACAACGATTTGTCTAATTTTGACATGAAATATAAAAATAAATACGGAGGTGTGCCAACATTACGTACACGTAGGATGAAAGAATAGGACCAGAACTTTAGTACTATACCACCCAAGTTACCTTAAAAACTTAGGTTTTGGAAATATGGGTGATTAAATTAGTCGCTATGCGATGTGCGGACAACGATTTGTCTAAGTATGACATGAAATATAATAATAAATACGGAGGTGTGCCAACATTACGTACACATAGGATGATAGAATAGGTCCAGAACTTTAGTACTATACCACCCAAGTTACCGTAAAAACTTAGGTTTTGGAAATATGGCTGATTAAAGTAGTCGCATTGAGATGTGCGGACAGCGATTTGTCTAAGTTTGTCATGAAATATAAAAATAAATACGGAATTGTGGATACATGACGTACACATAGGGTGATAGAATAGGACCAGAACTTCTGTATTATACCACCCAAGTTACCGTAAAAACTTAGGTTTTGGAAAAATGGGTGATTAAATTAGTCGCTATGCGATGTGCGGACAACGATTTGTCTAAGTATGACTTGAAATATAATAATAAATACGGAGGTGTGCCAACATGACGTACACATAGGGTGATAGAATAGGACCAGAACTTCTATATTATACCACCCAAGTTACCGTAAAAACTTAGGTTTTGGAAATATGGCTGATTAAATTAGTCGCATTGAGATGTGCGGACAGAGATTTGTCTAAGTATGGCATGAAATATAATAATAAATACGGAGGTGTGCCAACATTACGTACACATAGGATGATAGAATAGGTCCAGAACTTTAGTACTATACCACCCAAGTTACCGTGAAAACTTAGGTTTTGGAAATATGGCTGATTAAAGTAGTCGCATTGAGATGTGCGGACAGCGATTTGTCTAAGTTTGACATGAAATATAAAAATAAATACGTAAATGTGGATACATGACGTACACATAGGGTGATAGAATAGGACCAGAACTTCTGTATTATACCACCCAAGTTACCGTAAAAACTTAGGTTTTGGAAATATGGCTGATTAAAGTAGTAGCATTGAGATGTGCGGACAGCGATTTGTCAAAGTATGACATGAAAATTAAAATAAATACGGAAGTGTGCCAACATGACGTACACATAGGATGATAGAATAGGTCCTGAAATTTAGTATTATACCACCCAAGTTACCGTAAAAACTTAGGTTTTGGAAATATGGCTGATTAAAGTAGTCGCATTGAGATGTGCGGACAGAGATTTGTCGAAGTTTGACACGAAATATAAAAAAATACGGAGGTGTGCCAACATGACGTACACATAGGATGATAGAATAGGTCCAGAACTTTAGTACTATACCACCCAAGTTACCGTAAAAACTTAGGTTTTGGAAATATGGCTGATTAAAGTAGTCGCATTGAGATGTGCGGACAGCGATTTGTCAAAGTATGACATGAAAAATAAAATAAATACGGAAGTGTGCCAACATGACGTACACATAGGATGATAGAATAGGACCAGAACTTCTGTATTATACCACCCAAGTTACCGTAAAAACTTGGGTTTTGGAAATATGGCTGATTAAAGTAGTCGCTTTGCGATGTGCGGACAGCGATTTGTCAAAGTTTGACATGAAAAATAAAATAAATACGGAAGTGTGCCAACATGACGTACACATAGGATGATAGAATAGGTCCTGAAATTTAGTATTATACCACCCAAGTTACCTTAAAAACTTAGGTTTTGGAAATATGGGTGATTAAATTAGTCGCTATGCGATGTGCGGACAACGATTTGTCTAAGTTTGACATGAAATATAAAAATAAATACGGAATTGTGGATACATGACGTACACATAGGGTGGTAGAATAGGATTAGAACTTCTGTATTATACCACCCAAGTTACCGTAAAAACTTAGGTTTTGGAAATATGGGTGATTAAATTAGTCGCTATGCGATGTGCGTACAACGATTTGTCTAAGTTTGACATGAAATATAAAAATAAATACGGAATTTTGGATACATGACGTACACATTGGGTGATAGAATTGGATTAGAACTATATTATTATACCACTCAGGTTACCGTCAAAACTTAGGTTTTGGAAATACAGGTGATTAAAATAGTCGCTTTGGATGTGTGGACAGCGATCCACCTAAGTTTGACATAAAATATAAAATAAATACGGCAGTGTGTCAGCATGACGTACACGTAGGATGTAAGAATAGGACAAGAACTTTAGTACTATACCACCCAAGTTACCTTAAAACTTAGGTTTTGGAAATATGGGTGATTAAATTAGTCGCTATGCGATGTGCGGACAACGATTTGTCTAAGTATGACATGTAATATAGAAATAAATACGGAAGTGTGCCAACATTACGGTCACATAGGGTGATAGAATAGGACCAGAATGTCTGTATTATACCACCCAAGATACCGTAAAAACTAAGGTTTTGGAAATAAGGCTGATTAAAGTAGTCGCTTTGCGATTTGCGGACAGCGATTTGTCTAAGTTTGACATGAAATATAAAATAAACACGGAAGTGTGCCAGCATGACGTACACACACCATACCACCCTAAGTTACCTTAAAAATTAGGTTTTGGAAATATAAGTGATTAAATTAGTCGCTATGCGATGTGCGGACAACGATTTGTCATAGTATGACATGAAAAATAAAATAAATACAGAATGTGCCAACATGACGTACACATAGGATGAAAGAATAGGACCAGAACTTTAGTACTATACCACCCAAGTTACCTTAAAAACGTAGGTTTTGGAAATATGGCTTATTAAATTAGTCGCTATGCGATGTGCGGACAACGATTTGTCTAAGTTTGACATGAAATATAAAAATAAATACTGAATTGTGGATACATGACGTAAACGTAGGATGTAAGAATAGGACCAGAACTTTAGTACTATACCACCCAAGTTACCTTAAAAACTTAGGTTTTGGAAATATGGGTGATTAAATTAGTCGCTATGCGATGTGCGGTTAACGATTTGTCTAAGTATGACATGAAATATAATAATAAATACGGAGGTGAACCAACATTACGTACACGTAGGGTGATAGAATAGGACCAGAACTTCTGTATTATACCACCCAAGTTACCGTAAAAATTAGGTTTTGGAAATATGGCTGATTAAAGTAGTCGCATTGAGATGTGCGGACAGCGATTTGTCTAATTTTGACATGAAATATAAAAATAAATACGGGATTGTGGATACATGAGTACACATAGGGTGTTAGAATAGGACCAGAACTTCTGTATTATACCACCCAAGTTACCGTAAAAACTTAGGTTTTGGAAATATGGGTGATTAAATTAGTCGCTATGCGATGTGCGGACAACGATTTGTCTAAGTTTGACATGAAATATAATAATAAATACGGAATTGTAGATACATGACGTACACATAGGGTGATAGAATAGGACCAGAAATTCTGTATTATACCACCCAAGTTACCGTAAAAACTTAGGTTTTGGAAATATGGCTGATTAAAGTAGTCGCATTGAGATGTGCGGACAGCGATTTGTCAAAGTATGACATGAAAAATAAAATAAATACGGAAGTGTGCCAACATGACGTACACATAGGATGAAAGAATAGGACCAGAACTTTAGTTCTCTACCACCCAAGTTACCTTAAAAACTTAGGTTTTGGAAATATGGGTGAATAAATTAGTCGCTATGCGATGTGCGGACAACGATTCGTCTAAGTATGACATGAAATATAATAATAAATACGGAGGTGTGCCAACATTACGTACACGTAGGGTGATAGAATAGGACCAGAACTTCTGTATTATACCACCCAAGTTACCGTAAAAACTTAGGTTTTGGAAATATGGCTGATTAAAGTAGTCGCATTGAGATGTGCGGACAGCGATTTGTCAAAGTATGACATGAAAAATAAAATAAATACGGAAGTGTGCCAACATGACGTACACATAGGATGATAGAATAGGTCCTGAAATTTAGTATAATACCACCCAAGTTACCTTAAAAACTTAGGTTTTGGAAATATGGGTGATTAAATTAGTCGCTATGCGATGTGCGGACAACGATTAGTCTAAGTTTGACATGATATATAAAAATAAATACGGAATTGTGGATACATGACGTTCACATAGGGTGATAGAATAGGACCAGAACTTCTGTATTATACCACCCAAGTTACCGTAAAAACTTAGGTTTTGGAAATATGGCTGATTAAAGTAGTCGCATTGAGATGTGCGGACAGCGATTTGTCAAAGTAAGACATGAAAAATAAAATAAATACGGAAGTGTGCCAACATGACGTACACATAGGATGATAGAATAGGTCCTGAAATTTAGTATTATACCACCCAAGTTACCTTCAAAACTTAGGTTTTGGAAATATGGGTGATTAAATTAGTCGCTATGCGATGTGCGGACAACGATTTGTCTAAGTTTGACATGAAATATAAAAATAAATACGGAATTGTGGATACATGACGTACACATAGGGTGATAGAATAGGACCAGAACTTCTGTATTATACCACCCAAGTTACCGTAAAAACTTAGGTTTTGGAAATATGGGTGATTAAATTAGTCGCTATGCGATGTGCGGACAACGATTTGTCTAAGTTTGACATGAAATATAAAAATAAATACGAAATTGTGGATACATGACGTACACATAGGGTGATAGAATAGGACCAGAACTTCTGTATTATACCACCCAAGTTACCGTAAAAACTTAGGTTTTGGAAATATGGGTGATTAAATTAGTCGCTATGCGATGTGCGGACAACGATTTGTTTAAGTATGACATGAAATATAATAATAAATACGGAGGTGTGCCAACATTACGTACACGTAGGGTGATAGAATAGGACCAGAACTTCTGTATAATACCACCCAAGTTACCGTAAAAACTTAGGTTTTGGAAATATGGGTGATTAAATTAGTCGCTATGCGATGTGCGGACAACGATTTGTCTAAGTTTGACATGAAATATAAAAATAAATACGGAGGTGTGCCAACATTACGTACACGTAGGATGAAAGAATAGGACCAGAACTTTAGTACTATACCACCCAAGTTACCTTAAAAACTTAGGTTTTGGAAATATGGGTGATTAAATTAGTCGGTATGCGATTTGCGGACAACGATTTGTCTAAGTATGACATGAAATATAATAATAAATACGTAGGTGTGCCAACATTACGTACACGTAGGGTGATAGAATAGGACCAGAACTTCTGTATTATACCACCCAAGTTACCGTAAAAACTTAGGTTTTGGAAATATGGGTGATTAAATTAGTCGCTATGCGATGTGCGGACAGCGATTTGTCAAAGTATGACATGAAAAATAAAATAAATACGGAGGTGTGCCAACATGACGTACACATAGGATGATAGAATAGGTCCAGAACTTTAGTACTATATTACCCAAGTTACCGTAAAAACTTAGGTTTTGGAAATATGGCTGATTAAAGTAGTCGCATTGAGATGTGCGGACAGCGATTTGTCTAATTTTGACATGAAATATAAAAATAAATACGGGATTGTGGATACATGAGTACACATAGGGTGTTAGAATAGGACCAGAACTTCTGTATTATACCACCCAAGTTACCGTAAAAACTTAGGTTTTGGAAATATGGGTGATTAAATTAGTCGCTAAGCGATGTGCGGACAACGATTTGTCTAAGTTTGACATGAAATATAATAATAAATACGGAATTGTAGATACATGACGTACACATAGGGTGATAGAATAGGACCAGAACTTCTGTATTATACCTCCCAAGTTACCGTAAAAACTTAGGTTTTGGAAATATGGCTGATTAAAGTAGTCGCATTGAGATGTGCGGACAGCGATTTGTCAAAGTATGACATGAAAAATAAAATAAATACGGAAGTGTGCCAACATGACGTACACAGAGGATGAAAGAATAGGACCAGAACTTTAGTACTATACCACCCAAGTTACCTTAAAAACTTAGGTTTTGGAAAGATGGGTGATTAAATTAGTCGCTATGCGATGTGCGGACAACGATTTGTCTAAGTTTGACATGAAATATAAAAATAAATACGGAATTGTGGATACATGACGTACACATAGGGTGATAGAATAGGACCAGAACTTCTGTATTATACCACCCAAGTTACCGTAAAAACTTAGGTTTTGGAAATATGGGTGATTAAATTAGTCGCTATGCGATGTGCGGACAACGATTTGTTTAAGTATGACATGAAATATAATAATAAATACGGAGGTGTGCCAACATTACGTACACGTAGGGTGATAGAATAGGACCAGAACTTCTGTATTATACCACCCAAGTTACCGTAAAAACTTAGGTTTTGGAAATATGGCTGATTAAAGTAGTCGCATTGAGATGTGCGGACAGCGATTTGTCAAAGTATGACAAATAGTCGCTAGTATGACAAAGTACGGATTAAAATAGTCGCTTTGGATGTGTGGACAGCGATCCACCTAAGTTTGACATAAAATATAAAAAAATACGGCAGTGTGTCATAATGACGTACACGTAGGATGAAAGAATAGGACCAGAACTTTAGTACTATACCACCCAAGTTACCTTAAAAACTTAGGTTTTGGAAATATGGGTGATTAAATTAGTCCATATGCGATGTGCGGACAACGATTTGTCTAAGTTTGACATGAAATATAAAAATAAATACGGCAGTGTGTCAGCATGACGTACACGTAGGATGAAAGAATAGGACCAGAACTTTAGTACTATACCACCCAAGTTACCTTAAATACTTAGGTTTTGGAAATATGTGTGATTAAATTAGTCGCTATGCGATGTGCGGACAACGATTTGTCTAAGTTTGACATGAAATAAAAAAATAAATACGGAATTGTGGATACATGACGTACACATAGGGTGATAGAATAGGACCAGAACTTCTGTATTATACCACCCAAGTTACCGTAAAAACTTAGGTTTTGGAAATATGGGTGATTAAATTAGTCGCTATGCGATGTGCGGACAACGATTTGTCTAAGTTTGACATGAAATATAAAAATAAATACGGAATTGTGGATACATGACGTACACATAGGGTGATAGAATAGGACCAGAACTTCTGTATTATACCACCCAAGTTACCGTAAAAACTTAGGTTTTGGAAATATGGCTGATTAAAGTAGTCGCATTGAGATGTGCGGACAGCGATTTGTCAAAGTAAGACATGAAAAATAAAATAAATACGGAAGTGTGCCAACATGACGTACACATAGGATGATAGAATAGGTCCTGAAATTTAGTATTATACCACCCAAGTTACCTTAAAAACTTAGGTTTTGGAAATATGGGTGATTCAATTAGTCGCTATGCGATGTGCGGACAACGATTTGTCTAAGTTTGACATGAAATATAAAAATAAATACGGAATTGTGGATACATGACGTACACATAGGGTGATAGAATAGGACCAGAACTTCTGTATTATACCACCCAAGTTACCGTAAAAACTTAGGTTTTGGAAATATGGGTGATTAAATTAGTCGCTATGCGATGTGCGGACAACGATTTGTCTAAGTTTGACATGAAATATAAAAATAAATTCGAAATTGTGGATACATGACGTACACATAGGGTGATAGAATAGGACCAGAACTTCTGTATTATACCACCCAAGTTACCGTAAAAACTTAGGTTTTGGAAATATGGGTGATTAAATTAGTCGCTATGCGATGTGCGGACAACGATTTGTTTAAGTATGACATGAAATATAATAATAAATACGGAGGTGTGCCAACATTACGTACACGTAGGGTGATAGAATAGGACCAGAACTTCTGTATTATACCACCCAAGTTACCGTAAAAACTTAGGTTTTGGAAATATGGGTGATTAAATTAGTCGCTATGCGATGTGCGGACAACGATTTGTCGAAGTTTGACACGAAATATAAAAAAAATACGGAGGTGTGCCAACATGACGTACACATAGGATGATAGAATAGGTCCAGAACTTTGGTACTATACCACCCAAGTTACCGTAAAAACTTAGGTTTTGGAAATATGGGTGATTAAATTAGTCGCTATGCGATGTGCGGACAACGATTTGTCTAAGTATGACATGAAATATAATAATAAATACGTAGGTGTGCCAACATTACGTACACGTAGGGTGATAGAATAGGACCAGAACTTCTGTATTATACCACCCAAGTTACCGTAAAAACTTAGGTTTTGGAAATATGGGTGATTAAATTAGTCGCTATGCGATGTGCGGACAGCGATTTGTCAAAGTATGACATGAAAAATAAAATAAATACGGAGGTGTGCCAACATGACGTACACATAGGATGATAGAATAGGTCCAGAACTTTAGTACTATACCACCCAAGTTACCGTAAAAACTTAGGTTTTGGAAATATGGCTGATTAAAGTAGTCGCATTGAGATGTGCGGACAGCGATTTGTCTAATTTTGACATGAAATATAAAAATAAATACGGGATTGTGGATACATGAGTACACATAGGGTGTTAGAATAGGACCAGAACTTCTGTATTATACCACCCAAGTTACCGTAAAAACTTAGGTTTTGGAAATATGGGTGATTAAATTAGTCGCTATGCGATGTGCGGACAACGATTTGTCTAAGTTTGACATGAAATATAAAAATAAATACGGAATTGTGGATACATGACGTACACATAGGGTGATAGAATAGGACCAGAACTTCTGTATTATACCACCCAAGTTACCGTAAAAACTTAGGTTTTGGAAATATGGCTGATTAAAGTAGTCGCATTGAGATGTGCGGACAGCGATTTGTCAAAGTAAGACATGAAAAATAAAATAAATACGGAAGTGTGCCAACATGACGTACACATAGGATGATAGAATAGGTCCTGAAATTTAGTATTATACCACCCAAGTTACCTTAAAAACTTAGGTTTTGGAAATATGGGTGATTCAATTAGTCGCTATGCGATGTGCGGACAACGATTTGTCTAAGTTTGACATGAAATATAAAAATAAATACGGAATTGTGGATACATGACGTACACATAGGGTGATAGAATAGGACCAGAACTTCTGTATTATACCACCCAAGTTACCGTAAAAACTTAGGTTTTGGAAATATGGGTGATTAAATTAGTCGCTATGCGATGTGCGGACAACGATTTGTCTAAGTTTGACATGAAATATAAAAATAAATACGAAATTGTGGATACATGACGTACACATAGGGTGATAGAATAGGACCAGAACTTCTGTATTATACCACCCAAGTTACCGTAAAAACTTAGGTTTTGGAAATATGGGTGATTAAATTAGTCGCTATGCGATGTGCGGACAACGATTTGTTTAAGTATGACATGAAATATAATAATAAATACGGAGGTGTGCCAACATTACGTACACGTAGGGTGATAGAATAGGACCAGAACTTCTGTATTATACCACCCAAGTTACCGTAAAAACTTAGGTTTTGGAAATATGGGTGATTAAATTAGTCGCTATGCGATGTGCGGACAACGATTTGTCGAAGTTTGACACGAAATATAAAAAAAATACGGAGGTGTGCCAACATGACGTACACATAGGATGATAGAATAGGTCCAGAACTTTGGTACTATACCACCCAAGTTACCGTAAAAACTTAGGTTTTGGAAATATGGGTGATTAAATTAGTCGCTATGCGATGTGCGGACAACGATTTGTCTAAGTATGACATGAAATATAATAATAAATACGTAGGTGTGCCAACATTACGTACACGTAGGGTGATAGAATAGGACCAGAACTTCTGTATTATACCACCCAAGTTACCGTAAAAACTTAGGTTTTGGAAATATGGGTGATTAAATTAGTCGCTATGCGATGTGCGGACAGCGATTTGTCAAAGTATGACATGAAAAATAAAATAAATACGGAGGTGTGCCAACATGACGTACACATAGGATGATAGAATAGGTCCAGAACTTTAGTACTATACCACCCAAGTTACCGTAAAAACTTAGGTTTTGGAAATATGGCTGATTAAAGTAGTCGCATTGAGATGTGCGGACAGCGATTTGTCTAATTTTGACATGAAATATAAAAATAAATACGGGATTGTGGATACATGAGTACACATAGGGTGTTAGAATAGGACCAGAACTTCTGTATTATACCACCCAAGTTACCGTAAAAACTTAGGTTTTGGAAATATGGGTGATTAAATTAGTCGCTATGCGATGTGCGGACAACGATTAGTCTAAGTTTGACATGAAATATAAAAATAAATACGGAATTGTGGATACATGACGTACACATAGGGTGATAGAATAGGACCAGAACTTCTGTATTATACCACCCAAGTTACCGTAAAAACTTAGGTTTTGGAAATATGGGTGATTAAATTAGTCGCTATGCGATGTGCGGACAACGATTTGTCTAAGTATGACATGAAATATAATAATAAATACGGAGGTGTGCCAACATTACGTACACGTAGGGTGATAGAATAGGACCAGAACTTCTGTATTATACCACCCAAGTTACCGTAAAAACTTAGGTTTTGGAAATATGGCTGATTAAAGTAGTCGCATTGAGATGTGCGGACAGCGATTTGTCAAAGTATGACAAATAGTCGCTAGTATGACAAAGTACGGATTAAAATAGTCGCTTTGGATGTGTGGACAGCGATCCACCTAAGTTTGACATAAAATATAAAATAAATACGGCAGTGTGTCAGCATGACGTACACGTAGGATGAAAGAATAGGACCAGAACTTTAGTACTATACCACCCAAGTTACCTTATAAACTTGGGTTTTGGAAATATGGGTGATTAAATTAGTCGCTATGCGATGTGCGGACAACGATTTGTCTAAGTTTGACATGAAATATAAAAATAAATACGGCAGTGTGTCAGCATGACGTACACGTAGGATGAAAGAATAGGACCAGAACTTTAGTACAATACCACCCAAGTTACCTTAAATACTTAGGTTTTGGAAATATGGGTGATTAAATTAGTCGCTATGCGATGTGCGGACAACGATTTGTCTAAGTTTGACATGAAATATAAAAATAAATACGGAATTGTGAATACATGACGTACACATAGGGTGATAGAATAGGACCAGAACTTCTGTGTTATACCACCCAAGTTACCGTAAAAACTTAGGTTTTGGAAATATGGGTGATTAAATTAGTCGCTATGCGATGTGCGGACAACGATTTGTCTAAGTTTGACATGAAATATAAAAATAAATACGGAATTGTGGATACATGACGTACACATAGGGTGATAGAATAGGACCAGAACTTCTGTATTATACCACCCAAGTTACCTTAAAAACTTAGGTTTTGGAAATATGGGTGATTAAATTAGTCGCTATGCGATGTGCGGACAACGATTTGTCTAAGTTTGACATGAAATATAAAAATAAATACGGAATTGTGGATACAAGACGTACACATAGGATGATAGAATAGGTCCTGAAATTTAGTATTATACCACCCAAGTTACCTTAAAAACTTAGGTTTTGGAAATATGGGTGATTAAATTAGTCGCTTGTGCGGACAACGATTTGTCTAAGTTTGGCATGAAATATAAAAATAAATACGGAATTGTGGATACATGACGTACACATAGGGTGATAGAATAGGACCAGAACTTCTGTATTATACCACCCAAGTTACCGTAAAAACTTAGGTTTTGGAAATATGGGTGATTAAATTAGTCGCTATGCGATGTGCGGACAACGATTTGTCTAAGTATGACGTGAAATATAATAATAAATACGGAGGTGTGCAAACATTACGTACACGTAGGGTGATAGAATAGGACCAGAACTTCTGTATTATACCACCCAAGTTACCGTAAAAACTTAGGTTTTGGAAATATGGCTGATTAAAGTAGTCGCATTGAGATGTGCGGACAGCGATTTGTCAAAGTATGACAAATAGTCGCTAGTATGACAAAGTACGGATTAAAATAGTCGCTTTGGATGTGTGGACAGCGATCCACCTAAGTTTGACATTAAATATAAAATAAATACGGCAGTGTGTCAGCATGACGTACACGTAGGATGAAAGAATAGGACCAGAACTTTAGTACTATACCACCCAAGTTACCTTATAAACTTGGGTTTTGGAAATATGGGTGATTAAATTAGTCGCTATGCGATGTGCGGACAACGATTTGTCTAAGTTTGACATGAAATATAAAAATAAATACGGCAGTGTGTCAGCATGACGTACACGTAGGATGAAAGAATAGGACCAGAACTTTAGTACAATACCACCCAAGTTACCTTAAATACTTAGGTTTTGGAAATATGGGTGATTAAATTAGTCGCTATGCGATGTGCGGACAACGATTTGTCTAAGTTTGACATGAAATATAAAAATAAATACGGAATTGTGAATACATGACGTACACATAGGGTGATAGAATAGGACCAGAACTTCTGTGTTATACCACCCAAGTTACCGTAAAAACTTAGGTTTTGGAAATATGGGTGATTATATTAGTCGCTATGCGATGTGCGGACAACGATTTGTCTAAGTTTGACATGAAATATAAAAATAAATACGGAATTGTGGATACAAGACGTACACATAGGATGATAGAATAGGTCCTGAAATTTAGTATTATACCACCCAAGTTACCTTAAAAACTTAGGTTTTGGAAATATGGGTGATTAAATTAGTCGCTTGTGCGGACAACGATTTGTCTAAGTTTGGCATGAAATATAAAAATAAATACGGAATTGTGGATACATGACGTACACATAGGGTGATAGAATAGGACCAGAACTTCTGTATTATACCACCCAAGTTACCGTAAAAACTTAGGTTTTGGAAATATGGCTGATTAAAGTAGTCGCATTGAGATGTGCGGACAGCGATTTGTCAAAGTATGACATGAAAAATAAAATAAATACGGAAGTGTGCCAACATGACGTACACATAGGATGATAGAATAGGTCCAGAACTTTAGTACTATACCACCCAAGTTACCGTAAAAACTTAGGTTTTGGAAATATGGGTGATTAAATTAGTCGCTATGCGATGTGCGGACAACGATTTGTCTAAGTTTGACATGAAATATAAAAATAAATACGGAATTGTGGATACATGACGTGCACATAGGGTGATAGAATAGGACCAGAACTTCTGTATTATACCACCCAAGTTACCGTAAAAACTTAGGTTTTGGAAATATGGGTGATTAAATTAGTCGCTATGCGATGTGCGGACAACGATTTGTCTAAGTTTAACATGAAATATAAAAATAAATACTGAATCGTGGATACATGACTTACACGTAGGATGAAAGAATAGGACCAGAACTTTAGTACTATACCACCCAAGTTACCTTAAAAACTTAGGTTTTGGAAATATGGGTGATTAAATTAGTCGCTATGCGATGTGCGGACAACGATTTGTCTAAGTATGACATGAAATATAATAATAAATACGGAGGTGTGCCAACATTACGTACACGTAGGGTGATAGAATAGGACCAGAACTTCTGTATTATACCACCCAAGTTACCGTAAAAACTTAGGTTTTGGAAATATGGCTGATTAAAGTAGTCGCATTGAGATGTGCGGACAGAGATTTGTCGAAGTTTGACACGAAATATAAAAAAAATACGGAGGTGTGCCAACATGACGTACACATAGGATGATAGAATAGGTCCAGAACTTTAGTACTATACCACCCAAGTTACCTTAAAAACTTAGGTTTTGGAAATACGGGTGATTAAAATAGTCGCTTTGGATGTGTAGCCAGTGATCCACCTAAGTTTGACATTAAATATAAAATAAATACGGCAGTGTGTCAGCATGACGTACACGTAGGGTGATGAAATAGGACCAGAACTTCTGTATTATACCACCCAAGTTACCGTAAAAACTTAGGTTTTGGAAATATGGCTGATTAAATTAGTCGCATTGAGATGTGCGGACAGCGATTTGTCAAAGTATGACATGAAAAATAAAATAAATACGGAAGTGTGCCAACATGACGTACACATAGGGTGATAGAATAGGTCCTGAAATTTAGTACTATACCACCCAAGTTACCTTAAAAACTTAGGTTTTGGAAATATGGCTGATTAAAGTAGTCGCATTGAGATGTGCGGACAGCGATTTGTCAAAGTATGACATGAAAAATAAAATAAATACGGAAGTGTGCCAACATTACGTACACATAGGATGAAAGAATAGGACCAGAACTTTAGTACTATACCACCCAAGTTACCTTAAAAACTTAGGTTTTGGAAATATGGGTGATTAAATTAGTCGCTATGCGATGTGCGGACAACGATTTGGCAGGCCTGTCCTGTTCTGCTAAGTTTGAATCTGTTGATGTGACTTTTAAAAGTTAATTTTATGTGTGAAAAAACTGTGATAAAGTTTTTAGGTGATTATATTTTGATTCTTGGAATATCACCGGTGTTTCTGAGACGTTCAATGACATTGTAAGTAGCATTTTAGTGCTTGTAAACTGTGTTTCATTCACGGCTGCAGGATTGATAAGGTTAGCCGTTAGCGACTTTGTTGCCATTGCGCACCGGCTGCCGCGCACGAGACGCCGCGGACGACAACTGCAGGGAGAAGTTCCCGGACTAATTGCCCGATGCCGACGACAACGCGCCGCCCGCCCGTGCTGACTGCAGCTACCGACTTGTTGGTGCGCCTGCAATTTCTAGGACGCAATTCTAGTGCACGCGTGAGTTGTGATTGCGGTCTACATTTCCTGGCGTTTTTTAATTCGCTCTGACTAATGGAAATGCATTTTTAATGTAATAAATTTTAAAATTAATTGCATTTTGGACTAATCTTTCGCCTCACAGTTTCCAATTATGGAATCACCAGAAAACTTTATGTTTAGCTGTACTAATTTTTCTGAAGACTCAGAACTTTTAGTTTCTGACTTTTGCCTTAAACTTAGTAAACTATTGACTAATTGTGAAATTAGCAACCACCATGACTTTGTGAATTCTGCTAGTAATGTGGTAATTAAATTCAATGCTGTCTGTGGCGAGTTATCAGAAGCCTGTGCTAAACTGAGCGATGCTGAGACCGAACTGCAGGAGCTTCATTCTCTCTTGGAATCTGCAAAAAACTGTCACAGGGTAGAACTCAGCGAATCCCTTACCACAAGTGACTGTCTAATAGACGAAAAATATGCTTTAGAAAATAAGATTAAAGATTTGTCTGAAAGCTTGGTTAAGGCAAATAGCTCTAAGTTAATTTTAAGAAAATTGCAATCTGAGCATGAACAAGTTCTTAGTGAGTGTGATAGATTGAAGGATGCTAACTGTAAGTTGATTGCTGAAAACAGTGTTTTCAAAAAGTCTTATCAAAAAAAAGACTTATTAGGTAAAAGGTTGGAACTAAAGAACTTGGAGTTGACTAATAAATTAAAGAACTTTGAGGCCTCTATTGACAATAAGAAAAAATGGATGTCTGATGATTTGCTTGCAGTTCATTTTAAGTTGTTGAACGATGAAATGTCTAAGTTATGTAATGATGTTTTGTTTGTTGATCCTTCTGTAACTTTGTTACTTAAAGTAGGGAAAAAAGATCAAGTAGATTGTATACTAGATAACCTTAATTTTGTTGACAAACATTATGTATTTTTTTGCTTGAATAATTCCATTAACGGGGGTGGTTCTCATTGGAGCCTGCTATTGCTTGATACAGTTTCCAAAAATGCAACACATTTTGACTCTGTTAAGGGGTTGAATAAGCAGCATGCTGTGGCACTTGTGACTAACTTGGGGCTGGAAGTAACCCTGACAGAGGGAAGTGTAGCGCAGCAGACCGCAGGACATGAGTGTGGCCTCCATGTTATTGTAAATGCTCGCCTCCTAGCTAGTCAGATTTCTCCTAAGGTAATAACTCCATCACTCATTCAAGCCACTACCTCCGTGGAAAGCACTGTCTGCACTCTTCAGAAGATGTCTGATACCATTCCTCTGACCTTGGATCCCCCTCCAGTCAGCAACCCAGTTGCACATGACCCTGATGATGTAAGTAACAAATCCTGTTCCTCTATCATCCCTGCTGGCGATTCCTTTTGGAAGCTTCAGACTAAGAAGACTAAGAATCGTAAATCTAAAGTTGTAAAGAAGGACAATCATTATCCTATAATTTGTAAAAACAAATTCAATGTTCTTTGCGAAGTTCCTGATCAGTGTTCTAATAATGTGATAGTTAACCCATCAGGTTCTTGGCTTGAAAAAACAAGTCGTTCAAAAAATGTAGGCATGCAAAAGAGTAACGCAAAGCGAAGGTTGTATGTTCACTCACCTGATCATAAGAATGTTAAGCATGTTAAGAACTACAAAAGGTATAAAAATATTGTTGACAAGAACGTCAGTCAGCCAGTTGATGACTCTGTCCCAATTGATGTCCCTTCTCCTAAAACAGCTGGGGAAATTGGCTATCTCTTAATTGGGGACTCCTTGTTGCGCTATGCGGGAGGGCTTTGTCAGCAAAGTGGGTGCTCTGTAAGTGTTAATCCTGGTGCCAAGATTAAGGATATTAAGTTAAAACTTAAATCATTTTCTAAATTATCCCCCCACATTATTCACTTTCATGTAGGCACTAATAACTTGCCATTTGGTTATAGGGGCGGGAAGGGTTACAATGGTGGTCACGGCAAACGCGAGGCTCTCCATAGTATGGCTGATCTCCTCTATACCACACGCACTCTCTTCCCGAACAGCAAAGTGTTGGTGAATGGCGTTCTTCCTAGGACTGACATTACCAATGCTGCGCTTCATTCATTTAATGAACAGCTCGAGCTAATGTGTGGAAATTTTGGTGCCACATTTGTAGATGCGGGAAAGTGGGTGCGCAGGTATCACCTTGCACGGGATGGTTTACACCTTAATCGGGGTGGAGTCTCTGTGGTTGGTATGAACCTTTTGAAGATATTCAACCACCTTACAGCTTGCGAGACTGTACCTGGGACATTCACAGCCATGAGTCCTCCTGATACTTTGGTGCATGTGTCGCCTGCTGACGTAGTGGTAACGTCTCCAAGGCCTCTGGATGTGGTTGGCTCACAGGGAAAAAACTACCATGTGAGGATGAGTCAACCTTCAGGGTAGGCCATCTTAACATGAACTCTCTCTCAACAGGATTTGAGGAGATGGCCTCTGTGGTACTGGACCTGAACCTTGATCTATTTGGAGTGACAGAGACTTGGCTCTCTGAAAATAAGAGCTCTGAGGAGGTTGAATTGCCAGGCTATTTCTTGTTTAGATGTGACAGAGATGGTAGAGGGGGTGGCGTGGCATTGTATGTGAAAAAAGATTGGAACTTTACACTTAAGACCATTGATCTCCATCATCCTCTCGAATATATCTGTGGCATAACCAATATCAGAGGAAATAAATTGTGCATATGTGTTGTATATAGACCGGAAAGTATTCCATATAGCTGTCTCGAACCATTTCTCTTTTCTGTGTTTCATGATATGGCTGAGTATTCTGACAACACTATAGTAATGGGCGATTTAAATATAAACTTGATGGACGTTTCACAGCCTGATGCTCGTTTTTTGATTAATCAAATTGAAGCCTTTGACCTTGTCCAGCTAGTAGACAAACCTACAAGAGTCACAGATACCTCCTCTACGCTCATAGACCATATTCTAATAAATAAAGATATGATATCAACGAAATGTGATGTAATTGACATGTCTTCTATATATGATAGCCGAGGAGTAAGAATTTCAGATCATAAACTGACTTATTGTGACATAAAGATTAATACTCGAGATAAGAAGCTGGTCAAATATGTATATTACAGAGACTACACCAATTTTAAAATAGAAGATATGATTGAGTGCGCTGCCAATGTTCAGTGGAATACTGTCAAAGATTTGAGTGATGTTAACAAAATGGTAGATTTTTTGAACTCGGCCATCAAAGAAATATTTCATAAGAATGCACCTATAGTTAGAAAAAGAGTCACTAAGAAGAGAGCTCCTTGGAGGAATGAGATAATCATAAAACTCACCAAGGAAAAGAACTACTGGAAGAAAAAATTATTAACCTCTAGATGTGACAACGCTAAAGTTCAGTACTGTAAAGCAAGAAATGCTCTGAACAATACAATAAGGAAGGCAAAGCAAACTTATTTCCAAAAAGAAATGGCAGGATGTACAAGTTCTAAAGAATTTTGGGCGAAAATTAAGATAAGTGGAGCAATAACTCGGCACAAAGAAAATGATGTCCCATCATTTCTGCATAAGCCAGATGAAATTAACAAACATTTTTCTATGATGGGTGGAGGTTGCCAAGTCCAGGCAGAATGCCTTGACTATTATCGCAAACATTTTTGTGAAAACGTCAGTAGCACGTTCAGTTTTCGCCAAGTAACGGAAAGAGAGGTTAAAGCTGCAATCAATAAGATTACTTCTGGTGCAGTTGGCACTGATGGCATCACAATCAATATGATCAAAATGGTGGGTCCGTACTGTGTTGGGGCCATCACTCACTTGTTGAATACTTCACTAGCAACGGGAGTTTTCCCTGATGATTGGAAGGAAGCGATTGTCTTCCCTCTCCCTAAGGTCAAAACTCCTTCTTCGGTAGATGACCTTAGACCAATTTCGGTGTTGCCGGCCCTTTCCAAGGTCTTGGAGTCAATGGTGGTCACCCAGCTGGTGGAATTCCTTGAATTGGAGGCTATTATTCCAACCACTCAATCTGGATTTCGAAAAGGGTACAGTACCACAACAGCTCTTTTACTTGTCTGTGATGACCTTATTAAAGCAAGAGCTGCTAGAATGTGTACTACCCTTGCAATGCTTGACTTCTCTCAAGCATTCGACTCGATTGATCACCGCCTACTACTGGCCATGATGAGGCACTACAGGTTTGAGCATCAAACGACTTCATGGTTTCAGTCCTATTTGGACGGAAGAAGTCACAGGACCAAAGTGGGATCAGATCTCTCTGCCCGTGTGAGCAAATCATTGGGTGTACCACAGGGTAGTTGCCTTGGACCTGTTCTCTTTACATTGTTTGCTGCCACCATGGGAAGAAATTTACAGCACTGTAAGCTGTACTCGTACGCTGATGATGCTCAGCTTGCTATTCAGTACGACAAAAATCAGGCCAGTCGGGCTGTCAGTAATCTCAATTCAGATCTTGAGGCCATCAACGCTTGGTCCATAAGTCATGGCATCCAGCTGAACAAGAATAAATGCTCTTTGCTGACATTCTCGGCCAGCAAAGTGCTGCTATCACAGCCATTGTCTGGTATATACATTGATGGTGTTCTGTTGGATGAGTGTAGCTCTCCCAAACTTCTTGGACTTCAATTTGATTCCAAGCTTTCTTTCTCTGGTCATGTGAGCATGGCTTGTCAGAGAGCTGTAGCCCGACTGAGAATTTTATATAGGCAGCGACACCTGTTTCCCCCTCCTACAAGGTTTCGCCTTGTACAGGCTTTGGTACTCTCTGTATTTGAATACTGTTTTCCGGTATATGGGAATCTCATATCACTGGGTGACATGAACAGATTGCAGAGAGTCCAAAATATGTGTGTCAGGTACATTTGCGGGTTGAGGAAGTATGATCATGTATCACTCGAGCGGAAATCCCTAGGCTTATTGCCTATGGCTGACTTGTGCTTTCTCCGCACTGCTTGCCTTGCCCGTAAAGTTCTGATGGAGGGGAAGCCAGAGTATCTGAGAGAGAGGCTGAAAACCCGCTCTGAGGTGCGTTCCCGCTGCACTAGGCAGGATGACATGCTGGAGATGCCTCGTGTGCGCTGTGAGTCTGCCAGGGGTGGGTACTCATATTTTGCTCCAAAGCTCCTGAATTCGTTTGGGATGGGTCATGAGCTGGAAAGTCTGAGGACTTTTAAGAAAAAGTTAGAAAGTGATTTATTAAGTGGACGAATATCCAACAATGTCCTTGTTTAATTATAAATAAAAATGTTATGTTTATTTTATTGTATTTAGTTTTTAGTTATGACTTGAGTTCTTTTGTAAAACATGTCAGCATGAAAAACGCTCGAGAATAAAGACGATTTTATTTATTTATTTATTTATTTATTTGTCTAAGTTTGACATGAAATATAAAAATAAATACGGAATTTAGGATACATGACGTACACATAGGATGATAGAATAGGTCCTGAAATTTAGTATTATACCACCCAAGTTACCGTAAAAACTTAGGTTTTGGAAATATGGGTGATTAAATTAGTCGCTATGCGATGTGCGGACAACGATTTGTCTATGTTTGACATGAAATATAAAAAAAATACTGAATTGTGCATACATGACGTACACGTAGGATGAAAGAATAGGACCAGAACTTTAGTACTATACCACCCAAGTTACCTTAAAAACTTAGGTTTTGGAAATATGGGTGATTAAATTAGTCGCTATGCGATGTGCGGACAACGATTTGTCTAAGTATGACATGAAATATAATAATAAATACGGAGGTGTGCCAACATTACGTACACGTAGGGTGATAGAATAGGACCAGAACTTCTGTATTATACCACCCAAGTTACCGTAAAAACTTAGGTTTTGGAAATATGGCTGATTAAAGTAGTCGCATTGAGATGTGCGGACAGAGATTTGTCGAAGTTTGACACGAAATATAATAATAAATACGGAGGTGTGCCAACATGACGTACACATAGGATGATAGAATAGGTCCTGAAATTTAGTATTATACCACCCAAGTTACCTTAAAAACTTAGGTTTTGGAAATATGGGTGATTAAATTAGTCGCTATGCGATGTGCGGACAACGATTTGTCTAAGTTTGACATAAAATATAAAAATAAATACGGAATTGTGGATACATGACGTACACATAGGGTGATAGAATAGGACCAGAACTTCTGTATTATACCACCCAAGTTACCGTAAAAACTTAGGTTTTGGAAATATGGCTGATTAAAGTAGTCGCATTGAGATGTGCGGACAGCGATTTGTCAAAGTATGACATGAAAAATAAAATAAATACGGAGTTGTGCCAACATGACGTACACATAGGATGATAGAATAGTCCTGAAATTTAGTATTATACCACCCAAGTTACCTTAAAAACTTAGGCTTTGGAAATATGGGTGATTAAATTAGTCGCTATGCGATGTGCGGACAACGATTTGTCTAAGTTTGACATGAAATATAAAAAAAATACGGAATTGTGGATACATGACGTACACATAGGGTGATAGAATAGGACCAGAACTTTAGTACTATACCACCCAAGTTACCGTAAAAACTTAGGTTTTGGAAATATGGGTGATTAAATTAGTCGCTATGCGATGTGCGGACAACGATTTGTCGAAGTTTGACACGAAATAAAAAAAATACGGAGGTGTGCCAACATGACGTACACATAGGATGATAGAATAGGTCCAGAACGTTAGTACTATACCACCCAAGTTACCGTAAAAACTTAGGTTTTAGAAATATGGGTGATTAAATTAGTCGCTATGCGATGTGCGGACAACGATTTGTCTAAGTTTGACATGAAATATAAAAATAAATAAGGAGGTGTGCCAACGTTACGTACACGTAGGATGAAAGAATAGGACCAGAGCTTTAGTACTATACCACCCAAGTTACCTTAAAACTTAGGTTTTGGAAATATGGCTGATTAAAGTAGTCGCTTTGCGATGTGCGGACAGCGATTTGTCTAAGTTTGACATGAAATATAAAAATAAATACGGAATTGTGGATACATGACGTACACATAGGGTGATAGAATAGGACCAGAACTTCTGTATTATACCACCCAAGTTACCGTAAAAACTTATTTTTTGGAAATATGGCTGATTAAAGTAGTCGCATTGAGATGTGCGGACAGCGATTTGTCAAAGTATGACATGAAAAATAAAATAAATACGGAAGTCTGCCAACATGACGTACACATAGGATGATATAATAGGTCCAGAACTTTAGTACTATACCACCCAAGTTACCGTAAAAACTTAGGTTTTGGAAATATGGGTGATTAAATTAGTCGCTATGCGATGTGCGGACAACGATTTGTCTAAGTTTGACATGAAATATAAAAATAAATACGGAATTGTGGATACATGACGTACACATAGGGTGATAGAATAGGACCAGAACTTCTGTATTATACCACCCAAGTTACCGTAAAAACTTAGGTTTTGGAAATATGGGTGATTAAACTAGTCGCTATGCGATGTGCGGACAACGATTTGTCTAAGTTTAACATGAAATATAAAAAAATACTGAATTGTGGATACATGACGTACACGGAGGATGAAAGAATAGGACCAGAACTTTAGTACTTTACCAACCAAGTTACCTTAAAAACTTAGGTTTTGGAAATATGGGTGATTAAATTAGTCGTTATGCGATGTGCGGACAACGATTCTTCTAAGTATGACATGAAATATAATAATAAATACGGAGGTGTGCCAACATTACGTACACGTAGGGTGATAGAATAGGACCAGAACTTCTGTATTATACCACCCAAGTTACCGTAAAAACTTAGGTTTTGGAAATATGGCTGATTAAAGTAGTCGCATTGAGATGTGCGGACAGAGATTTGTCGAAGTTTGACACGAAATATAAAAAAAATACGGAGGTGTGCCAACATGACGTACACATAGGATGATAGAATAGGTCCAGAACTTTAGTACTATACAACCCAAGTTACCTTAAAAACTTAGGTTTTGGAAATACGGGTGATTAAAATAGTCGCTTTGGATGTGTGGACAGTGATCCACCTAAGTTTGACATAAAATATAAAATAAATACGGCAGTGTGCCAACATTACGTACACATAGGATGATAGAATAGGTCCTGAAATTTAGTATTATACCACCCAAGTTACCTTAAAAACTTAGGTTTTGGAAATATGGCTGATTAAAGTAGTCGAATTGAGATGTGCGGACAGCGATTTGTCAAAGTATGACATGAAAAATAAAATAAATACGGAAGTGTGCCAACATTACGTACACATAGGATGAAAGAATAGGACCAGAACTTTAGTACTATACCACCCAAGTTACCTTAAAATCTTAGGTTTTGGAAATATGGGTGATTAAATTTGTAGCTATGCGATGTGCGGACAACGATTTGTCTAAGTTTGACATGAAATATAAAAATAAATACGGAGGTGTGCCAACGTTACGTACACGTAGGATGAAAGAATAGGACCAGAGCTTTAGTACTATACCACCCAAGTTACCTTAAAACCTAAGGTTTTGGAAATATGGGTGATTAAATTAGTCGCTATGCGATGTGCGGACAACGATTTGTCTAAGTTTGACATGAAATATAAAAATAAATACGGAATTGTGGATACATGACGTACACATAGGGTGATAGAATAGGACCAGAACTTCTGTATTATACCACCCAAGTTACCTTAAAAACTTAGGTTTTGGAAATATGGGTGATTAAATTAGTCGCTATGCGATGTGCGGACAACGATTTGTCTAAGTTTGACATGAAATATAAAAATAAATACGGAATTGTGGATACATGACGTACACATAGGATGATAGAATAGGTCCTGAAATTTAGTATTATACCACCCAAGTTACCTTAAAAACTTAGGTTTTGGAAATATGGGTGATTAAATTAGTCGCTATGCGATGTGCTTACAACGATTTGTCTAAGTTTAACATGAAATATAAAAATAAATACTGAATTGTGGATACATGACGTACACGTAGGATGAAAGAATAGGACCAGAACTTTAGTACTATACCACCCAAGTTACCTTAAAAACTTAGGTTTTGGAAATATGGGTGATTAAATTAGTCGCTATGCGATGTGCGGACAACGATTTGTCTAAGTTTGACATGAAATATAAAAATAAATACGGAATTGTAGATACATGACGTACACATAGGGTGATAGAATAGGACCAGAACTTCTGTATTATACCACCCAAGTTACCGTAAAAACTTAGGTTTTGGAAATATGGCTGATTAAAGTAGTCGCATTGAGATGTGCGGACAGCGATTTGTCAAAGTATGACATGAAAAATAAAATAAATACGGAGGTGTGCCAACATGACGTACACATAGGAAGATAGAATATGTCCTGAAATTTAGTATTAAACCACCCAAGTTACCTTAAAAACTTAGGTTTTGGAAATATGGGTGATTAAATTAGTCGCTATGCGATGTGCGGACAACGATTTGTCTAAGTTTGACATGAAATATAAAAATAAATACGGAATTGTAGATACATGACGTACACATAGGGTGATAGAATAGGACAAGAACTTCTGTATTATACCAACCAAGTTACCGTAAAAACTTAGGTTTTGGAAATATGCCTGATTAAAGTAGTCGCATTGAGATGTGCGGACAGCGATTTGTCAAAGTATGACATGAAAAATAAAATAAATATGGAGGTATGCCAACATGACGTACACATAGGATGATAGAATAGGTCCTGAAATTTAGTATTATACCACCCAAGTTACCTTAAAAACTTAGGTTTTGGAAATATGGGTGATTAAATTAGTCGCTATGCGATGTGCGGACAACGATTTGTCTAAGTTTGACATGAAATATAAAAATAAATACGGAATTTTGGATACATGACGTACACATAGGGTGATAGAAGAGGACCAGAACTTCTGTATTATACCACCCAAGTTACCGTAAAAACTTAGGTTTTGGAAATATGGCTGATTAAAGTAGTCGCATTGAGATGTGCGGACAGAGATTTGTCGAAGTTTGACACGAAATATAAAAAAAATACGGAGGTGTGCCAACATGACGTACACATAGGATGATAGAATAGGTCCAGAACTTTAGTACTATACAACCCAAGTTACCTTAAAAACTTAGGTTTTGGAAATACGGGTGATTAAAATAGTCGCTTTGGATGTGTGGACAGTGATCCACCTAAGTTTGACAGAAAATATAAAATAATAACGGCAGTGTGCCAACATTACGTACACATAGGATGATAGAATAGGTCCTGAAATTTAGTATTATACCACCCAAGTTACCTTAAAAACTTAGGTTTTGGAAATATGGCTGATTAAAGTAGTCGAATTGAGATGTACGGACAGCGATTTGTCAAAGTATGAATTGAAAAATAAAATAAATACGGAAGTGTGCCAACATTACGTACACATAGGATGAAAGAATAGGACCAGAACTTTAGTACTATACCACCCAAGTTACCTTAAAATCTTAGGTTTTGGAAATATGGGTGATTAAATTTGTCGCTATGCGATTTGCGGACAACGATTTGTCTAAGTTTGACATGAAATATAAAAATAAATACGGAATTGTGGATACATGACGTACACATAGGATGATAGAATAGGTCCTGAAATTTAATATTATACCACCCAAGTTACCGTAAAAACTTAGGTTTTGGAAATATGGGTGATTAAATTAGTCGCTATGCGATGTGCGGACAACGATTTGTCTAAGTTTAACATGAAATATAAAAATAAATACTGAATTGTGCATACATGACGTACACGTAGGATGAAAGAATAGGACCAGAACTTTAGTACTATACCACCCAACTTACCTTAAAAACTTAGGTTTTGGAAATATGGGTGATTAAATTAGTCGCTATGCGATGTGCGGACAACGATTTGTCTAAGTATGACATGAAATATAATAATAAATACGGAGGTGTGCCAACATTACGTACACGTAGGGTGATAGAATAGGACCAGAACTTCTGTATTATACCACCCAAGTTACCGTAAAAACTTAGGTTTTGGAAATATGGCTGATTAAAGTAGTCGCATTGAGATGTGCGGACAGAGATTTGTCGAAGTTTGACACGAAATATAATAATAAATACGGAGGTGTGCCAACATGACGTACACATAGGATGATAGAATAGGTCCTGAAATTTAGTATTATACCACCCAAGTTACCTTAAAAACTTAGGTTTTGGAAATATGGGTGATTAAATTAGTCGCTATTCCATGTGCGGACAACGATTTGTCTAAGTTTGACATGAAATATAAAAATAAATACGGAATTGTGGATACATGACGTACACATAGGGTGATAGTATAGGACCAGAACTTCTGTATTATACCACCCAAGTTACCGTAAAAACTTAAGTTTTGGAAATATGGCTGATTAAAGTAGTCGCATTGAGATGTGCGGACAGCGATTTGTCAAAGTATGACATGAAAAATAAAATAAATACGGAGGTGTGCAAACATGACGTACACATAGGATGATAGAATAGGTCCTGAAATTTAGTATTATACCACCCAAGTTACCTTAAAAACTTAGGTTTTGGAAATATGGGTGATTAAATTAGTCGCTATGCGATGTGCGGACAACGATTTGTCTAAGTTTGACATGAAATATAAAAATAAATACGGAATTGTGGATACATGACGTACACATAGGGTGATAGAATAAGACCAGAACTTTAGTACTATACCACCCAAGTTACCGTAAACAATTAGGTTTTGGAAATATGGGTGATTAAATTAGTCGCTATGCGATGTGCGGACAACGATTTGTCGAAGTTTGACACGAAATATAAAAAAAATACGGAGGTGTGCCAACATGACGTACACATAGGATGATAGAATAGGTCCAGAACGTTAGTACTATACTACCCAAGGTACCGTAAAAACTTAGGTTTTGGAAATATGGGTGATTAAATTAGTCGCTATGCGATGTGCGGACAACGATTTGTCTAAGTTTGACATGAAATATAAAAATAAATACGGAGGTGTGCCAACGTTACGTACACGTAGGATGAAAGAATAGGACCAGAGCCTTAGTACTATACCACCCAAGTTACCTTAAAACTTAGGTTTTGGAAATATGGCTGATTAAAGTAGTCGCTTTGCGATGTGCGGACAGCGATTTGTCTAAGTTTGACATGAAATATAAAAATAAATACGGAATTGTGGATACATGACGTACACATAGGGTGATAGAATAGGACCAGAACTTCTGTATTATACCACCCAAGTTACCGTAAAAACTTAGGTTTTGGAAATATGGCTGATTAAAGTAGTCGCATTGAGATGTGCGGACAGCGATTTGTCAAAGTATGACATGAAAAATAAAATAAATACGGAAGTGTGCCAACATGACGTACACATAGGATGATAGAATAGGTCCAGAACTTTAGTACTATACCACCCAAGTTACCGTAAAAACTTAGGTTTTGGAAATATGGGTGATTAAATTAGTCGCTATGCGATGTGCGGACAACGATTTGTCTAAGTTTGACATGAAATATAAAAATAAATACGGAATTGTGGATACATGACGTACACATAGGGTGATAGAATAGGACCAGAACTTCTGTATTATACCACCCAAGTTACCGTAAAAACTTAGGTTTTGGAAATATGGGTGATTAAATTAGTCGCTATGCGTTGTGCGGACAACGATTTGTCTAAGTTTGACATGAAATATAAAAATAAATACGGAATTGTGGATACATGACGTACACATAGGGTGATAGAATAGGACCAGAACTTCTGTATTATACCACCCAAGTTACCTTAAAAACTTAGGTTTTGGAAATATGGGTGATTAAATTAGTCGCTATGCGATGTGCGGACAACGATTTGTCTAAGTTTGACATGAAATATAAAAATAAATACGGAATTGTGGATACATGACGTACACATAGGATGATAGAATAGGTCCTGAAATTTAGTATTATACCACCCAAGTTACCTTAAAAACTTAGGTTTTGGAAATATGGGTGATTAAATTAGTCGCTATGCGATGTGCTTACAACGATTTGTCTAAGTTTAACATGAAATATAAAAATAAATACTGAATTGTGGATACATGACGTACACGTAGGATGAAAGAATAGGACCAGAACTTTAGTACTATACCACCCAAGTTACCTTAAAAACTTAGGTTTTGGAAATATGGGTGATTAAATTAGTCGCTATGCGATGTGCGGACAACGATTTGTCTAAGTTTGACATGAAGTATAATAATAAATACGGAGGTGTGCTAACATTACGTACACGTAGGGTGATAGAATAGGACCAGAACTTCTGTATTATACCACCCAAGTTACCGTAAAAACTTAGGTTTTGGAAATATTGCTGATTAAAGTAGTCGCATTGAGATGTGCGGACAGCGATTTGTCAAAGTATGACATGAAAAATAAAATAAATACGGAGGTGTGCCAACATGACGTACACATAGGAAGATAGAATAGGTCCTGAAATTTAGTATTAAACCACCCAAGTTACCTTAAAAACTTAGGTTTTGGAAATACGGGTGATTAAAATAGTCGCTTTTGATGTGTGGACAGTGATCCACCTAAGTTTGACATAAAATATAAAATAAATACGGCAGTGTGTCAGCATGACGTACACATAGGGTGATAGAATAGGTCCTGAAATTTAGTATTAAACCACCCAAGTTACCTTAAAAACTTAGGTTTTGGAAATATGGGTGATTAAATTAGTCGCTATGCGATGTGCGGACAACGATTTGTCTAAGTTTGACATGAAGTATAAAAATAAATACGGAATTGTAGATACATGACGTACACATAGGGTGATAGAATAGGACCAGAACTTCTGTATTATACCACCCAAGTTACCGTAAAAACTTAGGTTTTGGAAATATGGCTGATTAAAGTAGTCGCATTGAGATGTGCGGACAGAGATTTGTCGAAGTTTGACACGAAATATAAAAAAAAATACGGAGGTGTGCCAACATGACGTACACATAGGATGATAGAATAGGTCCAGAACTTTAGTACTATACAACCCAAGTTACCTTAAAAACTTAGGTTTTGGAAATACGGGTGATTAAAATAGTCGCTTTGGATGTGTGGACAGTGATCCACCTAAGTTTGACATAAAATATAAAATAAATACGGCAGTGTGCCAACATTACGTACACATAGGATGATAGAATAGGTCCTGAAATTTAGTATTATACCACCCAAGTTACCTTAAAAACTTAGGTTTTGGAAATATGGCTGATTAAAGTAGTCGAATTGAGATGTACGGACAGCGATTTGTCAAAGTATGAATTGAAAAATAAAATAAATACGGAAGTGTGCCAACATTACGTACACATAGGATGAAAGAATAGGACCAGAACTTTAGTACTATACCACCCAAGTTACCTTAAAATCTTAGGTTTTGGAAATATGGGTGATTAAATTTGTCGCTATGCGATTTGCGGGCAACGATTTGTCTAAGTTTGACATGAAATATAAAAATAAATACGGAATTGTGGATACATGACGTACACATAGGATGATAGAATAGGTCCTGAAATTTAGTACTATACCACCCAAGTTACCTTAAAAACTTAGGTTTTGGAAATATGGGTGATTAAATTAGTCGCTATGCGATGTGCGGACAACGATTTGTCTAAGTTTGACATGAAATATAAAAATAAATACGGAATTGTGGATACATGACGTACACATAGGATGATAGAATAGGTCCTGAAATTTAGTATTATACCACCCAAGTTACCTTAAAAACTTAGGTTTTGGAAATATGGGTGATTAAATTAGTCGCTATGCGATGTGCTTACAACGATTTGTCTAAGTTTAACATGAAATATAAAAATAAATACTGAATTGTGGATACATGACGTACACGTAGGATGAAAGAATAGGACCAGAACTTTAGTACTATACCACCCAAGTTACCTTAAAAACTTAGGTTTTGGAAATATGGGTGATTAAATTAGTCGCTATGCGATGTGCGGACAACGATTTGTCTAAGTTTGACATGAAATATAAAAATAAATACGGAATTGTAGATACATGACGTACACATAGGGTGATAGAATAGGACCAGAACTTCTGTATTATACCACCCAAGTTACCGTAAAAACTTAGGTTTTGGAAATATGGCTGATTAAAGTAGTCGCATTGAGATGTGCGGACAGCGATTTGTCAAAGTATGACATGAAAAATAAAATAAATACGGAGGTGTGCCAACATGACGTACACATAGGAAGATAGAATATGTCCTGAAATTTAGTATTAAACCACCCAAGTTACCTTAAAAACTTAGGTTTTGGAAATATGGGTGATTAAATTAGTCGCTATGCGATGTGCGGACAACGATTTGTCTAAGTTTGACATGAAATATAAAAATAAATACGGAATTGTAGATACATGACGTACACATAGGGTGATAGAATAGGATCAGAACTTCTGTATTATACCAACCAAGTTACCGTAAAAACTTAGGTTTTGGAAATATGGCTGATTAAAGTAGTCGCATTGAGATGTGCGGACAGCGATTTGTCAAAGTATGACATGAAAAATAAAATAAATATGGAGGTGTGCCAACATGACGTACACATAGGATGATAGAATAGGTCCTGAAATTTAGTATTATACCACCCAAGTTACCTTAAAAACTTAGGTTTTGGAAATATGGGTGATTAAATTAGTCGCTATGCGATGTGCGGACAACGATTTGTCTAAGTTTGACATGAAATATAAAAATAAATACGGAATTGTGGATACATGACGTACACATAGGGTGATAGAAGAGGACCAGAACTTCTGTATTATACCACCCAAGTTACCGTAAAAACTTAGGTTTTGGAAATATGGCTGATTAAAGTAGTCGCATTGAGATGTGCGGACAGAGATTTGTCGAAGTTTGACACGAAATATAAAAAAAATACGGAGGTGTGCCAACATGACGTACACATAGGATGATAGAATAGGTCCAGAACTTTAGTACTATACAACCCAAGTTACCTTAAAAACTTAGGTTTTGGAAATACGGGTGATTAAAATAGTCGCTTTGGATGTGTGGACAGTGATCCACCTAAGTTTGACAGAAAATATAAAATAATAACGGCAGTGTGCCAACATTACGTACACATAGGATGATAGAATAGGTCCTGAAATTTAGTATTATACCACCCAAGTTACCTTAAAAACTTAGGTTTTGGAAATATGGCTGATTAAATTAGTCGAATTGAGATGTACGGACAGCGATTTGTCAAAGTATGAATTGAAAAATAAAATAAATACGGAAGTGTGCCAACATTACGTACACATAGGATGAAAGAATAGGACCAGAACTTTAGTACTATACCACCCAAGTTACCTTAAAATCTTAGGTTTTGGAAATATGGGTGATTAAATTTGTCGCTATGCGATTTGCGGACAACGATTTGTCTAAGTTTGACATGAAATATAAAAATAAATACGGAATTGTGGATACATGACGTACACATAGGATGATAGAATACGTCCTGAAATTTAGTATTATACCACCCAAGTTACCGTAAAAACTTAGGTTTTGGAAATATGGGTGATTAAATTAGTCGCTATGCGATGTGCGGACAACGATTTGTCTAAGTTTAACATGAAATATAAAAATAAATACTGAATTGTGGATACATGACGTACACGTAGGATGAAAGAATAGGACCAGAACTTTAGTACTATACCACCCAACTTACCTTAAAAACTTAGGTTTTGGAAATATGGGTGATTAAATTAGTCGCTATGCGATGTGCGGACAACGATTTGTCTAAGTATGACATGAAATATAATAATAAATACGGAGGTGTGCCAACATTACGTACACGTAGGGTGATAGAATAGGACCAGAACTTCTGTATTATACCACCCAAGTTACCGTAAAAACTTAGGTTTTGGAAATATGGCTGATTAAAGTAGTCGCATTAAGATGTGCGGACAGAGATTTGTCGAAGTTTGACACGAAATATAATAATAAATACGGAGGTGTGCCAACATGACGTACACATAGGATGATAGAATAGGTCCTGAAATTTAGTATTATACCACCCAAGTTACCTTAAAAACTTAGGTTTTGGAAATATGGGTGATTAAATTAGTCGCTATTCCATGTGCGGACAACGATTTGTCTAAGTTTGACATGAAATATAAAAATAAATACGGAATTGTGGATACATGACGTACACATAGGGTGATAGTATAGGACCAGAACTTCTGTATTATACCACCCAAGTTACCGTAAAAACCTAAGTTTTGGAAATATGGCTGATTAAAGTAGTCGCATTGAGATGTGCGGACAGCGATTTGTCAAAGTATGACATGAAAAATAAAATAAATACGGAGGTGTGCAAACATGACGTACACATAGGATGATAGAATAGGTCCTGAAATTTAGTATTATACCACCCAAGTTACCTTAAAAACTTAGGTTTTGGAAATATGGGTGATTAAATTAGTCGCTATGCGATGTGCGGACAACGATTTGTCTAAGTTTGACATGAAATATAAAAATAAATACGGAATTGTGGATACATGACGTACACATAGGGTGATAGAATAAGACCAGAACTTTAGTACTATACCACCCAAGTTACCGTAAACAATTAGGTTTTGGAAATATGGGTGATTAAATTAGTCGCTATGCGATGTGCGGACAACGATTTGTCGAAGTTTGACACGAAATATAAAAAAAATACGGAGGTGTGCCAACATGACGTACACATAGGATGATAGAATAGGTCCAGAACGTTAGTACTATACTACCCAAGGTACCGTAAAAACTTAGGTTTTGGAAATATGGGTGATTAAATTAGTCGCTATGCGATGTGCGGACAACGGTTTGTCTAAGTTTGACATGAAATATAAAAATAAATACGGAGGTGTGCCAACGTTACGTACACGTAGGATGAAAGAATAGGACCAGAGCTTTAGTACTATACCACCCAAGTTACCTTAAAACTTAGGTTTTGGAAATATGGCTGATTAAAGTAGTCGCTTTGCGATGTGCGGACAGCGATTTGTCTAAGTTTGACATGAAATATAAAAATAAATACGGAATTGTGGATACATGACGTATACATAGGGTGATAGAATAGGACCAGAACTTCTGTATTATACCACCCAAGTTACCGTAAAAACTTAGGTTTTGGAAATATGGCTGATTAAAGTAGTCGCATTGAGATGTGCGGACAGCGATTTGTCAAAGTATGACATGAAAAATAAAATAAATACGGAAGTGTGCCAACATGACGTACACATAGGATGATAGAATAGGTCCAGAACTTTAGTACTATACCACCCAAGTTACCGTAAAAACTTAGGTTATGGAAATATGGGTGATTAAATTAGTCGCTATGCGATGTGCGGACAACGATTTGTCTAAGTTTGACATGAAATATAAAAATAAATACGGAATTGTGGATACATGACGTACACATAGGGTGATAGAATAGGACCAGAACTTCTGTATTATACCACCCAAGTTACCGTAAAAACTTAGGTTTTGGAAATATGGGTGATTAAATTAGTCGCTATGCGTTGTGCGGACAACGATTTGTCTAAGTTTGACATGAAATATAAAAATAAATACGGAATTGTGGATACATGACGTACACATAGGGTGATAGAATAGGACCAGAACTTCTGTATTATACCACCCAAGTTACCTTAAAAACTTAGGTTTTGAAAATATGGGTGATTAAATTAGTCGCTATGCGATGTGCGGACAACGATTTGTCTAAGTTTGACATGAAATATAAAAATAAATACGGAATTGTGGATACATGACGTACACATAGGATGATAGAATAGGTCCTGAAATTTAGTATTATACCACCCAAGTTACCTTAAAAACTTAGGTTTTGGAAATATGGGTGATTAAATTAGTCGCTATGCGATGTGCTTACAACGATTTGTCTAAGTTTAACATGAAATATAAAAATAAATACTGAATTGTGGATACATGACGTACACGTAGGATGAAAGAATAGGACCAGAACTTTAGTACTATACCACCCAAGTTACCTTAAAAACTTAGGTTTTGGAAATATGGGTGATTAAATTAGTCGCTATGCGATGTGCGGACAACGATTTGTCTAAGTATGACATGAAATATAATAATAAATACGGAGGTGTGCTAACATTACGTACACGTAGGGTGATAGAATAGGACCAGAACTTCTGTATTATACCACCCAAGTTACCGTAAAAACTTAGGTTTTGGAAATATGGCTGATTAAATTAGTCGCTATGCGATGTGCGGACAACGATTTGTCTAAGTATGACATGAAATATAATAATAAATACGGAGGTGTGCTAACATTACGTACACGTAGGGTGATAGAATAGGACCAGAACTTCTGTATTATACCACCCAAGTTACCGTAAAAACTTAGGTTTTGGAAATATGGCTGATTAAAGTAGTCGCATTGAGATGTGCGGACAGCGATTTGTCAAAGTATGACATGAAAAATAAAATAAATACGGAGGTGTGCCAACATGACGTACACATAGGAAGATAGAATAGGTCCTGAAATTTAGTATTAAACCACCCAAGTTACCTTAAAAACTTAGGTTTTGGAAATATGGGTGATTAAATTAGTCGCTATGCGATGTGCGGACAACGATTTGTCTAAGTTTGACATGAAGTATAAAAATAAATACGGAATTGTAGATACATGACGTACACATAGGGTGATAGAATAGGACCAGAACTTCTGTATTATACCACCCAAGTTACCGTAAAAACTTAGGTTTTGGAAATATGGCTGATTAAAGTAGTCGCATTGAGATGTGCGGACAGAGATTTGTCGAAGTTTGACACGAAATATAAAAACAAATACGGAGGTGTGCCAACATGACGTACACATAGGATGATAGAATAGGTCCAGAACTTTAGTACTATACAACCCAAGTTACCTTAAAAACTTAGGTTTTGGAAATACGGGTGATTAAAATAGTCGCTTTGGATGTGTGGACAGTGATCCACCTAAGTTTGACATAAAATATAAAATAAATACGGCAGTGTGCCAACATTACGTACACATAGGATGATAGAATAGGTCCTGAAATTTAGTATTATACCACCCAAGTTACCTTAAAAACTTAGGTTTTGGAAATATGGCTGATTAAAGTAGTCGAATTGAGATGTACGGACAGCGATTTGTCAAAGTATGAATTGAAAAATAAAATAAATACGGAAGTGTGCCAACATTACGTACACATAGGATGAAAGAATAGGACCAGAACTTTTGTACTATACCACCCAAGTTACCTTAAAATCTTAGGTTTTGGAAATATGGGTGATTAAATTTGTCGCTATGCGATTTGCGGACAACGATTTGTCTAAGTTTGACATGAAATATAAAAATAAATACGGAATTGTGGATACATGACGTACACATAGGATGATAGAATAGGTCCTGAAATTTAGTACTATACCACCCAAGTTACCTTAAAAACTTAGGTTTTGGAAATATGGGTGATTAAATTAGTCGCTATGCGATGTGCGGACAACGATTTGTCTAAGTATGACATGAAATATAATAATAAATACGGAGGTGTGCTAACATTACGTACACGTAGGGTGATAGAATAGGACCAGAACTTCTGTATTATACCACCCAAGTTACCGTAAAAACTTAGGTTTTGGAAATATGGCTGATTAAATTAGTCGCTATGCGATGTGCGGACAACGATTTGTCTAAGTTTGACATGAAATATAAAAATAAATACGGAATTGTGGATACATGACGTACACATAGGGTGATAGAATAGGACCAGAACTTCTGTATTATACCACCCAAGTTACCGTAAAACCTTAGGTTTTGGAAATATGGCTGATTAAAGTAGTCGCATTGAGATGTGCGGACAGCGATTTGTCAAAGTATGACATGAAAAATAAAATAAATACGGAGGTGTGCCAACATGACGTACACATAGGAAGATAGAATAGGTCCTGAAATTTAGTATTAAACCACCCAAGTTACCTTAAAAACTTAGGTTTTGGAAATATGGGTGATTAAATTAGTCGCTATGCGATGTGCGGACAACGATTTGTCTAAGTTTGACATGAAATATAAAAATAAATACGGAATTGTAGATACATGACGTACACATAGGGTGATAGAATAGGACCAGAACTTCTGTATTATACCACCCAAGTTACCGTAAAAACTTAGGTTTTGGAAATATGGCTGATTAAAGTAGTCGCATTGAGATGTGCGGACAGAGATTTGTCGAAGTTTGACACGAAATATAAAAAAAATACGGAGGTGTGCCAACATGACGTACACATAGGATGATAGAATAGGTCCAGAACTTTAGTACTATACAACCCAAGTTACCTTAAAAACTTAGGTTTTGGAAATACGGGTGATTAAAATAGTCGCTTTGGATGTGTGGACAGTGATCCACCTAAGTTTGACATAAAATATAAAATAAATACGGCAGTGTGCCAACATTACGTACACATAGGATGATAGAATAGGTCCTGAAATTTAGTATTATACCACCCAAGTTACCTTAAAAACTTAGGTTTTGGAAATATGGCTGATTAAAGTAGTCGAATTGAGATGTACGGACAGCGATTTGTCAAAGTATGAATTGAAAAATAAAATAAATACGGAAGTGTGCCAACATTATGTACACATAGGATGAAAGAATAGGACCAGAACTTTAGTACTATACCACCCAAGTTACCTTAAAATCTTAGGTTTTGGAAATATGGGTGATTAAATTTGTCGCTATGCGATTTGCGGACAACGATTTGTCTAAGTTTGACATGAAATATAAAAATAAATACGGAATTGTGGATACATGACGTACACATAGGATGATAGAATAGGTCCTGAAATTTAGTATTATACCACCCAAGTTACCGTAAAAACTTAGGTTTTGGAAATATGGGTGATTAAATTAGTCGCTATGCGATGTGCGGACAACGATTTGTCTAAGTTTAACATGAAATATAAAAATAAATACTGAATTGTGCATACATGACGTACACGTAGGATGAAAGAATAGGACCAGAACTTTAGTACTATACCACCCAAGTTACCTTAAAAACTTAGGTTTTGGAAATATGGGTGATTAAATTAGTCGCTATGCGATGTGCGGACAACGATTTGTCTAAGTATGACATGAAATATATTAATAAATACGGAGGTGTGCCAACATTACGTACACGTAGGGTGATAGAATAGGACCAGAACTTCTGTATTATATCACCCAAGTTACCGTAAAAACTTAGGTTTTGGAAATATGGCTGATTAAAGTAGTCGCATTGAGATGTGCGGACAGAGATTTGTCGAAGTTTGACACGAAATATAATAATAAATACGGAGGTGTGCCAACATGACGTACACATAGGATGATAGAATAGGTCCTGAAATTTAGTATTATACCACCCAAGTTACCTTAAAAACTTAGGTTTTGGAAATATGGCTGATTAAAGTAGTCGCATTGAGATGTGCGGACAGCGATTTGTCAAAGTATGACATGAAAAATAAAATAAATACGGAGGTGTGCCAACATAACGTACACATAGGAAGATAGAATAGGTCCTGAAATTTAGTATTAAACCACCCAAGTTACCTTAAAAACTTAGGTTTTGGAAATATGGGTGATTAAATTAGTCGCTATGCGATGTGCGGACAACGATTTGTCTAAGTTTGACATGAAATATAAAAATAAATACGGAATTGTAGATACATGACGTACACATAGGGTGATAGAATAGGACCAGAACTTCTGTATTATACCACCCAAGTTACCGTAAAAACTTAGGTTTTGGAAATATGGCTGATTAAAGTAGTCGCATTGAGATGTGCGGACAGAGATTTGTCGAAGTTCGACACGAAATATAAAAAAAATACGGAGGTGTGCCAACATGACGTACACATAGGATGATAGAATAGGTCCAGAACTTTAGTACTATACAACCCAAGTTACCTTAAAAACTTAGGTTTTGGAAATACGGGTGATTAAAATAGTCGCTTTGGATGTGTGGACAGTGATCCACCTAAGTTTGACATAAAATATAAAATAAATACGGCAGTGTGCCAACATTACGTACACATAGGATGATAGAATAGGTCCTGAAATTTAGTATTATACCACCCAAGTTACCTTAAAAACTTAGGTTTTGGAAATATGGCTGATTAAAGTAGTCGAATTGAGATGTACGGACAGCGATTTGTCAAAGTATGAATTGAAAAATAAAATAAATACGGAAGTGTGCCAACATTACGTACACATAGGATGAAAGAATAGGACCAGAACTTTAGTACTATACCACCCAAGTTACCTTAAAATCTTAGGTTTTGGAAATATGGGTGATTAAATTTGTCGCTATGCGATTTGCGGACAACGATTTGTCTAAGTTTGACATGAAATATAAAAATAAATACGGAATTGTGGATACATGACGTACACATAGGATGATAGAATAGGTCCTGAAATTTAGTATTATACCACCCAAGTTACCGTAAAAACTTAGGTTTTGGAAATATGGGTGATTAAATTAGTCGCTATGCGATGTGCGGACAACGATTTGTCTAAGTTTAACATGAAATATAAAAATAAATACTGAATTGTGCATACATGACGTACACGTAGGATGAAAGAATAGGACCAGAACTTTAGTACTATACCACCCAAGTTACCTTAAAAACTTAGGTTTTGGAAATATGGGTGATTAAATTAGTCGCTATGCGATGTGCGGACAACGATTTGTCTAAGTATGACATGAAATATATTAATAAATACGGAGGTGTGCCAACATTACGTACACGTAGGGTGATAGAATAGGACCAGAACTTCTGTATTATATCACCCAAGTTACCGTAAAAACTTAGGTTTTGGAAATATGGCTGATTAAAGTAGTCGCATTGAGATGTGCGGACAGAGATTTGTCGAAGTTTGACACGAAATATAATAATAAATACGGAGGTGTGCCAACATGACGTACACATAGGATGATAGAATAGGTCCTGAAATTTAGTATTATACCACCCAAGTTACCTTAAAAACTTAGGTTTTGGAAATATGGCTGATTAAAGTAGTCGCATTGAGATGTGCGGACAGCGATTTGTCAAAGTATGACATGAAAAATAAAATAAATACGGAGGTGTGCCAACATAACGTACACATAGGAAGATAGAATAGGTCCTGAAATTTAGTATTAAACCACCCAAGTTACCTTAAAAACTTAGGTTTTGGAAATATGGGTGATTAAATTAGTCGCTATGCGATGTGCGGACAACGATTTGTCTAAGTTTGACATGAAATATAAAAATAAATACGGAATTGTAGATACATGACGTACACATAGGGTGATAGAATAGGACCAGAACTTCTGTATTATACCACCCAAGTTACCGTAAAAACTTAGGTTTTGGAAATATGGCTGATTAAAGTAGTCGCATTGAGATGTGCGGACAGAGATTTGTCGAAGTTTGACACGAAATATAAAAAAATACGGAGGTGTGCCAACATGACGTACACATAGGATGATAGAATAGGTCCAGAACTTTAGTACTATACAACCCAAGTTACCTTAAAAACTTAGGTTTTGGAAATACGGGTGATTAAAATAGTCGCTTTGGATGTGTGGACAGTGATCCACCTAAGTTTGACATAAAATATAAAATAAATACGGCAGTGTGCCAACATTACGTACACATAGGATGATAGAATAGGTCCTGAAATTTAGTATTATACCACCCAAGTTACCTTAAAAACTTAGGTTTTGGAAATATGGCTGATTAAAGTAGTCGAATTGAGATGTACGGACAGCGATTTGTCAAAGTATGAATTGAAAAATAAAATAAATACGGAAGTGTGCCAACATTACGTACACATAGGATGAAAGAATAGGACCAGAACTTTAGTACTATACCACCCAAGTTACCTTAAAATCTTAGGTTTTGGAAATATGGGTGATTAAATTTGTCGCTATGCGATTTGCGGACAACGATTTGTCTAAGTTTGACATGAAATATAAAAATAAATACGGAATTGTGGATACATGACGTACACATAGGATGATAGAATAGGTCCTGAAATTTAGTATTATACCACCCAAGTTACCGTAAAAACTTAGGTTTTGGAAATATGGGTGATTAAATTAGTCGCTATGCGATGTGCGGACAACGATTTGTCTAAGTTTAACATGAAATATAAAAATAAATACTGAATTGTGCATACATGACGTACACGTAGGATGAAAGAATAGGACCAGAACTCTAGTACTATACCACCCAAGTTACCTTAAAAACTTAGGTTTTGGAAATATGGGTGATTAAATTAGTCGCTATGCGATGTGCGGACAACGATTTGTCTAAGTATGACATGAAATATATTAATAAATACGGAGGTGTGCCAACATTACGTACACGTAGGGTGATAGAATAGGACCAGAACTTCTGTATTATATCACCAAAGTTACCGTAAAAACTTAGGTTTTGGAAATATGGCTGATTAAAGTAGTCGCATTGAGATGTGCGGACAGAGATTTGTCAAAGTTTGACACGAAATATAATAATAAATACGGAGGTGTGCCAACATGACGTACACATAGGATGATAGAATAGGTCCTGAAATTTAGTATTATACCACCCAAGTTACCTTAAAAACTTAGGTTTTGGAAATATGGCTGATTAAAGTAGTCGCATTGAGATGTGCGGACAGCGATTTGTCAAAGTATGACATGAAAAATAAAATAAATACGGAGGTGTGCCAACATAACGTACACATAGGAAGATAGAATAGGTCCTGAAATTTAGTATTAAACCACCCAAGTTACCTTAAAAACTTAGGTTTTGGAAATATGGGTGATTAAATTAGTCGCTATGCGATGTGCGGACAACGATTTGTCTAAGTTTGACATGAAATATAAAAATAAATACGGAATTGTAGATACATGACGTACACATAGGGTGATAGAATAGGACCAGAACTTCTGTATTATACCACCCAAGTTACCGTAAAAACTTAGGTTTTGGAAATATGGCTGATTAAAGTAGTCGCATTGAGATGTGCGGACAGAGATTTGTCGAAGTTTGACACGAAATATAAAAAAAATACGGAGGTGTGCCAACATGACGTACACATAGGATGATAGAATAGGTCCAGAACTTTAGTACTATACAACCCAAGTTACCTTAAAAACTTAGGTTTTGGAAATACGGGTGATTAAAATAGTCGCTTTGGATGTGTGGACAGTGATCCACCTAAGTTTGACATAAAATATAAAATAAATACGGCAGTGTGCCAACATTACGTACACATAGGATGATAGAATAGGTCCTGAAATTTAGTATTATACCACCCAAGTTACCTTAAAAACTTAGGTTTTGGAAATATGGCTGATTAAAGTAGTCGAATTGAGATGTACGGACAGCGATTTGTCAAAGTATGAATTGAAAAATAAAATAAATACGGAAGTGTGCCAACATTACTTACACATAGGATGAAAGAATAGGACCAGAACTTTAGTACTACACCACCCAAGTTACCTTAAAATCTTAGGTTTTGGAAATATGGGTGATTAAATTTGTCGCTATGCGATTTGCGGACAACGATTTGTCTAAGTTTGACATGAAATATAAAAATAAATACGGAATTGTGGATACATGACGTACACATAGGATGATCGAATAGGTCCTGAAATTTAGTATTATACCACCCAAGTTACCGTAAAAACTTAGGTTTTGGAAATATGGGTGATTAAATTAGTCGCTATGCGATGTGCGGACAACGATTTGTCTAAGTTTAACATGAAATATAAAAATAAATACTGAATTGTGCATACATGACGTACACGTAGGATGAAAGAATAGGACCAGAACTTTAGTACTATACCACCCAAGTTACCTTAAAAACTTAGGTTTTGGAAATATGGGTGATTAAATTAGTCGCTATGCGATGTGCGGACAACGATTTGTCTAAGTATGACATGAAATATAATAATAAATACGGAGGTGTGCCAACATTACGTACACGTAGGGTGATAGAATAGGACCAGAACTTCTGTATTATACCACCCAAGTTACCGTAAAAACTTAGGTTTTGGAAATATGGCTGATTAAAGTAGTCGCATTGAGATGTGCGGACAGAGATTTGTCGAAGTTTGACACGAAATATAATAATAAATACGGAGGTGTGCCAACATGACGTACACATAGGATGATAGAATAGGTCCTGAAATTTAGTATTATACCACCCAAGTTACCTTAAAAACTTAGGTTTTGGAAATATGGGTGATTAAATTAGTCGCTATTCCATGTGCGGACAACGATTTGTCTAAGTTTGACATGAAATATAAAAATAAATACGGAATTGTGGATACATGACGTACACATAGGGTGATAGAATAGGACCAGAACTTCTGTATTATACCACCCAAGTTACCGTAAAAACTTAAGTTTTGGAAATATGGCTGATTAAAGTAGTCGCATTGAGATGTGCGGACAGCGATTTGTCAAAGTATGACATGAAAAATAAAATAAATACGGAGGTGTGCAAACATGACGTACACATAGGATGATAGAATAGGTCCTGAAATTTAGTATTATACCACCCAAGTTACCTTAAAAACTTAGGTTTTGGAAATATGGGTGATTAAATTAGTCGCTATGCGATGTGCGGACAACGATTTGTCTAAGTTTGACATGAAATATAAAAATAAATACGGAATTGTGGATACATGACGTACACATAGGGTGATAGAATAAGACCAGAACTTTAGTACTATACCACCCAAGTTACCGTAAAAAATTAGGTTTTGGAAACATGGGTGATTAAATTAGTCGCTATGCGATGTGCGGACAACGATTTGTCGAAGTTTGACACGAAATATAAAAAAATACGGAGGTGTGCCAACATGACGTACACATAGGATGATAGAATAGGTCCAGAACGTTAGTACTATACTACCCAAGGTACCATAAAAAATTAGGTTTTGGAAATATGGGTGATTAAATTAGTCGCTATGCGATGTGCGGACAACGATTTGTCTAAGTTTGACATGAAATATAAAAATAAATACGGAGGTCTGCCAACGTTACGTACACGTAGGATGAAAGAATAGGACCAGAGCTTTAGTACTATACCACCCAAGTTACCTTAAAACTTAGGTTTTGGAAATATGGCTGATTAAAGTAGTCGCTTTGCGATGTGCGGACAGCGATTTGTCTAAGTTTGACATGAAATATAAAAATAAATACGGAATTGTGGATACATGACGTACACATAGGGTGATAGAATAGGACCAGAACTTCTGTATTATACCACCCAAGTTACCGTAAAAACTTAGGTTTTGGAAATATGGGTGATTAAATTAGTCGCTATGCGATGTGCGGACAACGATTTGTCTAAGTTTGACATGAAATATAAAAATAAATACGGAATTGTGGATACATGACGTACACATAGGGTGATAGAATAGGACCAGAACTTCTGTATTATACCAACCAAGTTACCTTAAAAACTTAGGTTTTGGAAATATGGGTGATTAAATTAGTCGCTATGCGATGTGCGGACAACGATTTGTCTAAGTTTGACATGAAATATAAAAATAAATACGGAATTGTGGATACATGACGTACACATAGGATGATAGAATAGGTCCTGAAATTTAGTATTATACCACCCAAGTTACCTTAAAAACTTAGGTTTTGGAAATATGGGTGATTAAATTAGTCGCTATGCGATGTGCTTACAACGATTTGTCTAAGTTTAACATGAAATATAAAAATAAATACTGAATTGTGGATACATGACGTACACGTAGGATGAAAGAATAGGACCAGAACTTTAGTACTATACCACCCAAGTTACCTTAAAAACTTAGGTTTTGGAAATATGGGTGATTAAATTAGTCGCTATGCGATGTGCGGACAACGATTTGTCTAAGTATGACATGAAATATAATAATAAATACGGAGGTGTGCTAACATTACGTACACGTAGGGTGATAGAATAGGACCAGAACTTCTGTATTATACCACCCAAGTTACCGTAAAAACTTAGGTTTTGGAAATATGGCTGATTAAATTAGTCGCTATGCGATGTGCGGACAACGATTTGTCTAAGTTTGACATGAAATATAAAAATAAATACGGAATTGTGGATACATGACGTACACATAGGGTGATAGAATAGGACCAGAACTTCTGTATTATACCACCCAAGTTACCGTAAAAACTTAGGTTTTGGAAATATGGCTGATTAAAGTAGTCGCATTGAGATGTGCGGACAGCGATTTGTCAAAGTATGACATGAAAAATAAAATAAATACGGAGGTGTGCCAACATGACGTACACATAGGAAGATAGAATAGGTCCTGAAATTTAGTATTAAACCACCCAAGTTACCTTAAAAACTTAGGTTTTGGAAATATGGGTGATTAAATTAGTCGCTATGCAATGTGCGGACAACGATTTCTCTAAGTTTGACATGAAATATAAAAATAAATACGGAAATGTAGATACATGACGTACACATAGGGTGATAGAATAGGACCAGAACTTCTGTATTATACCACCCAAGTTACCGTAAAAACTTAGGTTTTGGAAATATGGCTGATTAAAGTAGTCGCATTGAGATGTGCAGACAGAGATTTGTCGAAGTTTGACACGAAATATAAAAAAAATACGGAGGTGTGCCAACATGACGTACACATAGGATGATAGAATAGGTCCAGAACTTTAGTACTATACAACCCAAGTTACCTTAAAAACTTAGGTTTTGGAAATACGGGTGATTAAAATAGTCGCTTTGGATGTGTGGACAGTGATCCACCTAAGTTTGACATAAAATATAAAATAAATACGGCAGTGTGCCAACATTACGTACACATAGGATGATAGAATAGGTCCTGAAATTTAGTATTATACCACCCAAGTTACCTTAAAAACTTAGGTTTTGGAAATATGGCTGATTAAAGTAGTCGAATTGAGATGTACGGACAGCGATTTGTCAAAGTATGAATTGAAAAATAAAATAAATACGGAAGTGTGCCAACATTACGTACACATAGGATGAAAGAATAGGACCAGAACTTTAGTACTATACCACCCAAGTTACCTTAAAATCTTAGGTTTTGGAAATATGGGTGATTAAATTTGTCGCTATGCCATTTGCGGACAACGATTTGTCTAAGTTTGACATGAAATATAAAAATAAATACGGAATTGTGGATACATGACGTACACATAGGATGATAGAATAGGTCCTGAAATTTAGTATTATACCACCCAAGTTACCGTAAAAACTTAGGTTTTGGAAATATGGGTGATTAAATTAGTCGCTATGCGATGTGCGGACAACGATTTGTCTAAGTTTAACATGAAATATAAAAATAAATACTGAATTGTGCATACATGACGTACACGTAGGATGAAAGAATAGGACCAGAACTTTAGTACTATACCACCCAAGTTACCTTAAAAACTTAGGTCTTTGGAAATATGGGTGATTAAATTAGTCGCTATGCGATGTGCGGACAACGATTTGTCTAAGTATGACATGAAATATAATAATAAATACGGAGGTGAGCCAACATTACGTACACGTAGGGTGATAGAATAGGACCAGAACTTCTGTATTATACCACCCAAGTTACCGTAAAAACTTAAGTTTTGGAAATATGGCTGATTAAAGTAGTCGCATTGAGATGTGCGGACAGCGATTTGTCAAAGTATGACATGAAAAATAAAATAAATACGGAGGTGTGCAAACATGACGTACACATAGGATGATAGAATAGGTCCTGAAATTTAGTATTATACCACCCAAGTTACCTTAAAAACTTAGGTTTTGGAAATATGGGTGATTAAATTAGTCGCTATGCGATGTGCGGACAACGATTTGTCTAAGTTTGACATGAAATATAAAAATAAATACGGAATTGTGGATACATGAAGTACACATAGGGTGATAGAATAAGACCAGAACTTTAGTACTATACCACCCAAGTTACCGTAAAAAATTAGGTTTTGGAAATATGGGTGATTAAATTAGTCGCTATGCGATGTGCGGACAACGATTTGTCGAAGTTTGACACGAAATATAAAAAAAATACGGAGGTGTGCCAACATGACGTACACATAGGATGATAGAATAGGTCCAGAACGTTAGTACTATACTACCCAAGGTACCGTAAAAACTTAGGTTTTGGAAATATGGGTGATTAAATTAGTCGCTATGCGATGTGCGGACAACGATTTGTCTAAGTTTGACATGAAATATAAAAATAAATACGGAGGTGTGCCAACGTTACGTACACGTAGGATGAAAGAATAGGACCAGAGCTTTAGTACTATACCACCCAAGTTACCTTAAAACTTAGGTTTTGGAAATATGGCTGATTAAAGTAGTCGCATTGAGATGTGCGGACAGCGATTTGTCAAAGTATGACATGAAAAATAAAATAAATACGGAGGTGTGCCAACATGACGTACACATAGGAAGATAGAATAGGTCCTGAAATTTAGTATTAAACCACCCAAGTTACCTTAAAAACTTAGGTTTTGGAAATATGGGTGATTAAATTAGTCGCTATGCGATGTGCGGACAACGATTTGTCTAAGTTTAACATGAAATATAAAAATAAATACTGAATTGTGCATACATGACGTACACGTAGGATGAAAGAATAGGACCAGAACTTTAGTACTATACCACCCAAGTTACCTTAAAAACTTAGGTTTTGGAAATATGGGTGATTAAATTAGTCGCTATGCGATGTGCGGACAACGATTTGTCTAAGTATGACATGAAATATAATAATAAATACGGAGGTGTGCCAACATTACGTACACGTAGGGTGATAGAATAGGACCAGAACTTCTGTATTATACCACCCAAGTTACCGTAAAAACTTAGGTTTTGGAAATATGGCTGATTAAAGTAGTCGCATTGAGATGTGCGGACAGAGATTTGTCGAAGTTTGACACGAAATATAATAATAAATACGGAGGTGTGCCAACATGACGTACACATAGGATGATAGAATAGGTCCTGAAATTTAGTATTATACCACCCAAGTTACCTTAAAAACTTAGGTTTTGGAAATATGGGTGATTAAATTAGTCGCTATGCGATGTGCGGACAACGATTTGACTACGTTTGACATGAAATATAAAAATAAATACGGAATTGTAGATACATGACGTACACATAGGGTGATAGAATAGGACCAGAACTTCTGTATTATACCACCCAAGTTACCGTAAAAACTTAGGTTTTGGAAATATGGCTGATTAAATTAGTCGCTATGCGATGTGCGGACAACGATTTGTCTAAGTTTGACATGAAATATAAAAATAAATACGGAATTGTGGATACATGACGTAAACATAGGGTGATAGAATAGGACCAGAACTTCTGTATTATACCACCCAAGTTACCGTAAAAACTTAGGTTTTGGAAATATGGCTGATTAAAGTAGTCGCATTGAGATGTGCGGACAGCGATTAGTCAAAGTATGACATGAAAAATAAAATAAATACGGAGGTGTGCCAACATGACGTACACATAGGAAGATAGAATAGGTCCTGAAATTTAGTATTAAACCACCCAAGTTACCTTAAAAACTTAGGTTTTGGAAATATGGGTGATTAAATTAGTCGCTATGCGATGTGCGGACAACGATTTGTCTAAGTTTGACATGAAATATAAAAATAAATACGGAATTGTAGATACATGACGTACACATAGGGTGATAGAATAGGACCAGAACTTCTGTATTATACCACCCAAGTTACCGTAAAAACTTAGGTTTTGGAAATATGGGTGATTAAATTAGTCGCATTGAGATGTGCGGACAGCGATTTGTCAAAGTATGACATGAAAAATAAAATAAATACGGAAGTGTGCCAACATGACGTACACATAGGATGATAGAATAGGTCCAGAACTTTAGTACTATACCACCCAAGTTACCTTAAAACTTAGGTTTTGGAAATATGGGTGATTAAATTAGTCGCTATGCGATGTGCGGACAACGATTTGTCTAAGTTTGACATGAAATATAAAAATAAATACGGAATTGTGGATACATGACGTACACATAGGGTGATAGAAGAGGACCAGAACTTCTGTATTATACCACCCAAGTTACCTTAAAAACTTAGGTTTTGGAAATATGGGTGATTAAATTAGTCGCTATACGATGTGCGGACAACGATTTGTCTAAGTTTGACATGAAATATAAAAATAAATACGGAATTGTGGATACATGACGTACACATAGGATGATAGAATAGGTCCTGAAATTTAGTATTATACCACCCAAGTTACCTTAAAAACTTAGGTTTTGGAAATATGGGTGATTAAATTAGTCGCTATGCGATGTGCTTACAACGATTTGTCTAAGTTTAACATGAAATATAAAAATAAATACTGAATTGTGGATACATGACGTACACGTAGGATGAAAGAATAGGACCAGAACTTTAGTACTATACCACCCAAGTTACCTTAAAAACTTAGGTTTTGGAAATATGGGTGATTAAATTAGTCGCTATGCGATGTGCGGACAACGATTTGTCTAAGTATGACATGAAATATAATAATAAATACGGAGGTGTGCTAACATTACGTACACGTAGGGTGATAGAATAGGACCAGAACTTCTGTATTATACCACCCAAGTTACCGTAAAAACTTAGGTTTTGGAAATATGGCTGATTAAATTAGTCGCTATGCGATGTGCGGACAACGATTTGTCTAAGTTTGACATGAAATATAAAAATAAATACGGAATTGTGGATACATGACGTACACATAGGGTGATAGAATAGGACCAGAACTTCTGTATTATACCACCCAAGTTACCGTAAAAACTTAGGTTTTGGAAATATGGCTGATTAAAGTAGTCGCATTGAGATGTGCGGACAGCGATTTGTCAAAGTATGACATGAAAAATAAAATAAATACGGAGGTGTGCCAACATGACGTACACATAGGAAGATAGAATAGGTCCTGAAATTTAGTATTAAACCACCCAAGTTACCTTAAAAACTTAGGTTTTGGAAATATGGGTGATTAAATTAGTCGCTATGCGATGTGCGGACAACGATTTGTCTAAGTTTGACATGAAATATAAAAATAAATACGGAATTGTAGATACATGACGTACACATAGGGTGATAGAATAGGACCAGAACTTCTGTATTATACCACCCAAGTTACCGTAAAAACTTAGGTTTTGGAATATGGCTGATTAAAGTAGTCGCATTGAGATGTGCGGACAGCGATTTGTCAAAGTATGACATGAAAAATAAAATAAATACGGAAGTGTGCCAACATGACGTACACATAGGATGATAGAATAGGTCCAGAACTTTAGTACTATACCACCCAAGTTACCGTAAAAACTTAGGTTTTGGAAATATGGGTGATTAAATTAGTCGCTATGCGATGTGCGGACAACGATTTGTCTAAGTTTAACATGAAATATAAAAATAAATACTGAATTGTGGATACATGACGTACACGTAGGATGAAAGAATAGGACCAGAACTTTAGTACTATACCACCCAAGTTACCTTAAAATATTAGGTTTTGGAAATATGGGTGATTAAATTAGTCGCTATGCGATGTGCGGACAACGATTTGTCTAAGTATGACATGAAATATAATAATAAATACGGAGGTGTGCCAACATTACGTACACGTAGGGTGATAGAATAGGACCACAACTTCTGTATTATACCACCCAAGTTACCGTAAAAACATAGGTTTTGGAAATATGGCTGATTAAAGTAGTCGCATTGAGATGTGCGGACAGAGATTTGTCGAAGTTTGACACGAAATATAATAATAAATACGGAGGTGTGCCAACATGACGTACACATAGGATGATAGAATAGGTCCTGAAATTTAGTATTATACCACCCAAGTTACCTTAAAAACTTAGGTTTTGGAAATATGGGTGATTAAATTAGTCGCTATGCGATGTGCGGACAACGATTTGTCTAAGTTTGACATGAAATATAAAAATAAATACGGAATTGTGGATACATGACGTACACATAGGGTGATAGAATAGGACCAGAACTTCTGTATTATACCACCCAAGTTACCGTAAAAACTTAGGTTTTGGAAATATGGTTGATTAAAGTAGTCGCATTGATATGTGCGGACAGCGATTTGTCAAAGTATGACATGAAAATAAAATAAATATGGAGGTGTGCCAACATGACGTACACATAGGATGATAGAATAGGTCCTGAAATTTAGTATTATACCACCCAAGTTACCTTAAAAACTTAGGTTTTGGAAATATGGGTGATTAATTTAGTCACTATGCGATGTGCGGACAACGATTTGTCTAAGTTTGACATGAAATATAAAAATAAATACGGAATTGTGGATACATGACGTACACATAGGGTGATAGAATAGGACCAGAACTTCTGTATTATACCACCCAAGTTACCGTAAAAACTTAGGTTTTGGAAATATGGCTGATTAAAGTAGTCGCATTGAGATGTGCGGACAGCGATTTGTCTAAGTTTGACATGAAATATAAAAATAAATACGGAATTCTGGATACATGACGTACACATAGGGTGATAGAATAGGACCAGAACTTTAGTACTATACCACCCTAGTTACCGTAAAAACTTAGGTTTTGGAAATATGGGTGATTAATTTAGTCACTATGCGATGTGCGGACAACGATTTGTCTAAGTTTGACATGAAATATAAAAATAAATACGGAATTGTGGATACATGACGTACACATAGGGTGATAGAATAGGACCAGAACTTCTGTATTATACCACCCAAGTTACCGTAAAAACTTAGGTTTTGGAAATATGGCTGATTAAAGTAGTCGCATTGAGATGTGCGGAAAGCGATTTGTCAAAGTATGACATGAAAAATAAAATAAATACGGAAGTGTGCCAACATGACGTACACATGGGATGATAGAATAGGTCCTGAAATTTAGTATTATACCACCCAAGTTACCTTAAAAACTTAGGTTTTGGAAATATGGGTGATTAAATTAGTCGCTATGCGATGTGCGGACAACGATTTGTCTAAGTATGACATGAAATATAATAATAAATACGGAGGTGTGCCAACATTACGTACATATAGGGTGATAGAATAGGACCAGAACTTCTGTATTATACCACCCAAGTTACCGTAAAAACTTAGGTTTTGGAAATATGGCTGATTAAAGTAGTCGCATTGAGATGTGCGGACAGAGATTTTTCGAAGTTTGACACGAAATATAAAAAAAATACGGAGGTGTGCCAACATGACGTACACATAGGATGATAGAATAGGTCCAGAACTTTAGTACTAGACCACCCAAGTTACCTTAAAAACTTAGGTTTTGGAAATACGGGTGATTAAAATAGTCGCTTTGGATGTGTGGACAGTGATCCACCTAAGTTTGACATAAAATATAAAATAAATACGGCAGTGTGTCAGCATGACGTACACGTAGGGTGATGAAATAGGACCAGAACTTCTGTATTATACCACCCAAGTTACTGTAAAAACTTAGGTTTTGGAAATATGGCTGATTAAAGTAGTCGCATTGAGATGTGCGGACAGCGATTTGTCAAAGTATGACATGAAAAATAAAATAAATACGGAAGTGTGCCAACATGACGTACACATAGGATGATAGAATAGGTCCTGAAATTTAGTATTATACCACCCAAGTTACCTTAAAAACTTAGGTTTTGGAAATATGGGTGATTAAATTAGTCGCTATGCGATGTGCGGACAACGATTTGTCTAAGTTTGACATGAAATATAAAAATAAATACGGAATTGTGGATACACGACGTACACATAGGGTGATAGAATAGGACCAGAACTTCTGTATCATACCAACCCAAGTTACCGTAAAAACTTAGGTTTTGGAAATATGGGTGATTAAATTAGTCGCTATGCGATGTGCGGACAACGATTTGTCTAAGTATGACATGAAATATAATAATAAATACGGAGGTGTGCCAACATTACGTACACGTAGGGTGATAGAATAGGACCAGAACTTCTGTATTATACCACCCAAGTTACCGTAAAAACTTAGGTTTTGGAAATATGGCTGATTAAAGTAGTCGCATTGAGATGTGGCGGACAGAGATTTGTCGAAGTTTGACACTAAATATAATAATAAATACGGAGGTGTGCCAACATGACGTACACATAGGATGATAGAATAGGTCCTGAAATTTAGTATTATACCACCCAAGTTACCTTAAAAACTTAGGTTTTGGAAATATGGGTGATTAAATTAGTCGCTATGCGATGTGCGGACAACGATTTATCTAAGTTTGACATGAAATATAAAAATTAATACGGAATTGTGGATACATGACGTACACATAGCGTGATAGAATAGGACCAGAACTTCTGTATTATACCACCCAAGTTACCGTAAAAACTTAGGTTTTGGAAATATGGCTGATTAAATAGTGGCATTGAGATGTGCGGACAGCGATTTGTCAAAGTATGACATGAAAAATAAAATAAATACGGAAGTGTGCCAACATGACGTACACATAGGATGATAGAATAGGTCCAGAACTTTAGTACTATACCACCCAAGTTACCGTAAAAACTTAGGTTTTGAAAAATATGGGTGATTAAATTAGTCGCTATGCGATGTGCGGACAACGATTTGTCTAAGTTTGACATGAAATATAAAAATAAATACGGAATTGTGGATACATGACATACACATATGGTGATAGAATAGGTCCAGAACTTTAGTACTATACCACCCAAGTTACCGTAAAAACTTAGGTTTTGGAAATATGGCTGATTAAAGTAGTCGCATTGAGATGTGCGGACAGCGATTTGTCAAAGTATGACATGAAAAATAAAATAAATACGGAAGTGTGCCAACATGACGTACACATAGGATGATAGAATAGGTCCAGAACTTTAGTACTATACCACCCAAGTTACCGTAAAAACTTAGGTTTTGGAAATATGGGTGATTAAATTAGTCGCTATGCGATGTGCGGACAACGATTTGTCTAAGTTTAACATGAAATATAAAAATAAATACTGAATTGTGGATACATGACGTACACGTAGGATGAAAGAATAGGACCAGAACTTTAGTACTATACCACCCAAGTTACCTTAAAATATTAGGTTTTGGAAATATGGGTGATTAAATTAGTCGCTATGCGATGTGCGGACAACGATTTGTCTAAGTATGACATGAAATATAATAATAAATACGGAGGTGTGCCAACATTACGTACACGTAGGGTGATAGAATAGGACCACAACTTCTGTATTATACCACCCAAGTTACCGTAAAAACATAGGTTTTGGAAATATGGCTGATTAAAGTAGTCGCATTGAGATGTGCGGACAGAGATTTGTCGAAGTTTGACACGAAATATAATAATAAATACGGAGGTGTGCCAACATGACGTACACATAGGATGATAGAATAGGTCCTGAAATTTAGTATTATACCACCCAAGTTACCTTAAAAACTTAGGTTTTGGAAATATGGGTGATTAAATTAGTCGCTATGCGATGTGCGGACAACGATTTGTCTAAGTTTGACATGAAATATAAAAATAAATACGGAATTGTGGATACATGACGTACACATAGGGTGATAGAATAGGACCAGAACTTCTGTATTATACCACCCAAGTTACCGTAAAAACTTAGGTTTTGGAAATATGGTTGATTAAAGTAGTCGCATTGATATGTGCGGACAGCGATTTGTCAAAGTATGACATGAAAAATAAAATAAATATGGAGGTGTGCCAACATGACGTACACATAGGATGATAGAATAGGTCCTGAAATTTAGTATTATACCACCCAAGTTACCTTAAAAACTTAGGTTTTGGAAATATGGGTGATTAATTTAGTCACTATGCGATGTGCGGACAACGATTTGTCTAAGTTTGACATGAAATATAAAAATAAATACGGAATTGTGGATACATGACGTACACATAGGGTGATAGAATAGGACCAGAACTTCTGTATTATACCACCCAAGTTACCGTAAAAACTTAGGTTTTGGAAATATGGCTGATTAAAGTAGTCGCATTGAGATGTGCGGACAGCGATTTGTCTAAGTTTGACATGAAATATAAAAATAAATACGGAATTCTGGATACATGACGTACACATAGGGTGATAGAATAGGACCAGAACTTTAGTACTATACCACCCTAGTTACCGTAAAAACTTAGGTTTTGGAAATATGGGTGATTAATTTAGTCACTATGCGATGTGCGGACAACGATTTGTCTAAGTTTGACATGAAATATAAAAATAAATACGGAATTGTGGATACATGACGTACACATAGGGTGATAGAATAGGACCAGAACTTCTGTATTATACCACCCAAGTTACCGTAAAAACTTAGGTTTTGGAAATATGGCTGATTAAAGTAGTCGCATTGAGATGTGCGGAAAGCGATTTGTCAAAGTATGACATGAAAAATAAAATAAATACGGAAGTGTGCCAACATGACGTACACATGGGATGATAGAATAGGTCCTGAAATTTAGTATTATACCACCCAAGTTACCTTAAAAACTTAGGTTTTGGAAATATGGGTGATTAAATTAGTCGCTATGCGATGTGCGGACAACGATTTGTCTAAGTATGACATGAAATATAATAATAAATACGGAGGTGTGCCAACATTACGTACATATAGGGTGATAGAATAGGACCAGAACTTCTGTATTATACCACCCAAGTTACCGTAAAAACTTAGGTTTTGGAAATATGGCTGATTAAAGTAGTCGCATTGAGATGTGCGGACAGAGATTTTTCGAAGTTTGACACGAAATATAAAAAAAATACGGAGGTGTGCCAACATGACGTACACATAGGATGATAGAATAGGTCCAGAACTTTAGTACTAGACCACCCAAGTTACCTTAAAAACTTAGGTTTTGGAAATACGGGTGATTAAAATAGTCGCTTTGGATGTGTGGACAGTGATCCACCTAAGTTTGACATAAAATATAAAATAAATACGGCAGTGTGTCAGCATGACGTACACGTAGGGTGATGAAATAGGACCAGAACTTCTGTATTATACCACCCAAGTTACTGTAAAAACTTAGGTTTTGGAAATATGGCTGATTAAAGTAGTCGCATTGAGATGTGCGGACAGCGATTTGTCAAAGTATGACATGAAAAATAAAATAAATACGGAAGTGTGCCAACATGACGTACACATAGGATGATAGAATAGGTCCTGAAATTTAGTATTATACCACCCAAGTTACCTTAAAAACTTAGGTTTTGGAAATATGGGTGATTAAATTAGTCGCTATGCGATGTGCGGACAACGATTTGTCTAAGTTTGACATGAAATATAAAAATAAATACGGAATTGTGGATACACGACGTACACATAGGGTGATAGAATAGGACCAGAACTTCTGTATCATACCACCCAAGTTACCGTAAAAACTTAGGTTTTGGAAATATGGGTGATTAAATTAGTCGCCTATGCGATGTGCGGACAACGATTTGTCTAAGTATGACATGAAATATAATAATAAATACGGAGGTGTGCCAACATTACGTACACGTAGGGTGATAGAATAGGACCAGAACTTCTGTATTATACCACCCAAGTTACCGTAAAAACTTAGGTTTTGGAAATATGGCTGATTAAAGTAGTCGCATTGAGATGTGCGGACAGAGATTTGTCGAAGTTTGACACTAAATATAATAATAAATACGGAGGTGTGCCAACATGACGTACACATAGGATGATAGAATAGGTCCTGAAATTTAGTATTATACCACCCAAGTTACCTTAAAAACTTAGGTTTTGGAAATATGGGTGATTAAATTAGTCGCTATGCGATGTGCGGACAACGATTTATCTAAGTTTGACATGAAATATAAAAATTAATACGGAATTGTGGATACATGACGTACACATAGCGTGATAGAATAGGACCAGAACTTCTGTATTATACCACCCAAGTTACCGTAAAAACTTAGGTTTTGGAAATATGGCTGATTAAATAGTGGCATTGAGATGTGCGGACAGCGATTTGTCAAAGTATGACATGAAAAATAAAATAAATACGGAAGTGTGCCAACATGACGTACACATAGGATGATAGAATAGGTCCAGAACTTTAGTACTATACCACCCAAGTTACCGTAAAAACTTAGGTTTTGAAAAATATGGGTGATTAAATTAGTCGCTATGCGATGTGCGGACAACGATTTGTCTAAGTTTGACATGAAATATAAAAATAAATACGGAATTGTGGATACATGACATACACATATGGTGATAGAATAGGACCAGAACTTCTGTATTATACCACCCAAGTTACCGTAAAAACTTAGGTTTTGGAATAATGGTTGATTAAATTAGTCGCTATGCGATGTGCGGACAACGATTTGTCTAAGTTTAACATGAAATATAAAAATAAATACTGAATTGTGGATACATGACGTACACGTAGGATGAAAGAATAGGACCAGAACTTTAGTACTATACCACCCAAGTTACCTTAAAAACTTAGGTTTTGGAAATATGGGTGATTAAATTAGTCGCTATGCGATGTGCGGACAACGATTTGTCTAAGTATGACATGAAATATAATAATAAATACGGAGGTGTGCCAACATTACGTACACGTAGGGTGATAGAATAGGACCAGAACTTCTGTATTATACCACCCAAGTTACCGTAAAAACTTAGGTTTTGGAAATATGGCTGATTAAAGTAGTCGCATTGAGATGTGCGGACAGAGATTTGTCGAAGTTTGACACGAAATATAAAAAAAATACGGAGGTGTGCCAACATGACGAACACATAGGATGATAGAATAGGTCCAGAACTTTAGTACTATACCACCCAAGTTACCGTAAAAACTTAGGTTTTGGAAATACGGGTGATTAAAATAGTCGCTTTGGATGTGTGGACAGTGATCCATCTAAGTTTGACATAAAATATAAAATAAATACGGCAGTGTGTCAGCATGACGTACACGTAGGGTGATGAAATAGGACCAGAACTTCTGTATTATACCACCCAAGTTACCGTAAAAACTTAGGTTTTGGAAATATGGCTGATTAAAGTAGTCGCATTGAGATGTGCGGACAGCGATTTGTCAAAGTATGACATGAAAAATAAAATAAATACGGAAGTGTGCCAACATGACGTACACATAGGATGATAGAATAGGTCCTGAAATTTAGTATTATACCACCCAAGTTACCGTAAAAACTTAGGTTTTGGAAATATGGGTGATTAAATTAGTCGCTATGCGATGTGCGGACAACGATTTGTCTAAGTTTGACATGAAATATAAAAATAAATACGGAATTGTGGATACATGACGTACACATAGGGTGATAGAATAGGACCAGAACTTCTGTATTATACCACCCAAGTTACCGTAAAAACTTAGGTTTTGGAAATATGGGTGATTAAATTAGTCGCTATGCGATGTGCGGACAACGATTTGTCTATTTTTAACATGAAATATAAAAATTAATACTGAATTGTGAATACATGACGTACACGTAGGATGAAAGAATAGGACCAAAACTTTAGTACTATACCACCCAAGTTAACTTAAAATATTAGGTTTTGGAAATATGGGTGATTAAATTAGTCGCTATGCGATGTGCGGACAACGATTTGTCTAAGTATGACATGAAATATAATAATAAATACGGAGGTGTGCCAACATTACTTACACGTAGGGTGATAGAATAGGACCAGAACTTCTGTATTATACAACCCAAGTTACCGTAAAAACTTAGGTTTTGGAAATATGGCTGATTAAAGTAGTCGCATTGAGATGTGCGGACAGAGATTTGTCGAAGTTTGACACGAAATATAATAATAAATACGGAGGTGTGCCAACATGACGTACACATAGGATGATAGAATAGGTCCTGAAATTTAGTATTATACCACCCAAGTTACCTTAAAAACTTTGGTTTTGGAAATATGGGTGATTAAATTAGTCGCTATGCGATGTCCGGACAACGATTTGTCTAAGTTTGACATGAAATATAAAAATAAATACGGAATTGTGGATACATGACGTACACATAGGGTGATAGAATAGGACCAGAACTTCTGTATTATACCACCCAAGATACCGTAAAAACTTAGGTTTTGGAAATATGGCTGATTAAAGTAGTCGCATTGAGATGTGTGGACAGCGATTTGTCAAAGTATGACATGAAAAATAAAATAAATACGGAAGTGTGCCAACATGACGTACACATGGGATGATAGAATAGGTCCTGAAATTTAGTATTATACCACCCAAGTTACCTTAAAAACTTAGGTTTTGGAAATATGGGTGATTAAATTAGTCGCTATGCGATGTGCGGACAACGATTTGTCTAAGTTTGACATGAAATATAAAAATAAATAGGGAATTGTGGATACATGACGTACACATAGGGTGATAGAATAGGACCAGAACTTCTGTATTATACCACCCAAGTTACCGTAAAAACTTAGGTTTTGGAAATATGGCTGATTAAAGTAGTCGCATTGAGATGTGCGGACAGCGATTTGTCTAAGTTTGACATGAAATATAAAAATAAATACAGAATTGTGGATACATGACGTACACATAGGGTGATAGAATAGGACCAGAACTTCTGTACTATACCACCCAAGTTACCTTAAAATCTTAGGTTTTGGATATATGGGTGATTAAATTAGTCGCTATGCGATGTGCGGACAACGATTTGTCTAAGTATGACATGAAATATAATAATAAATACGGAGGTGTGCCAACATTACGTACATATAGGGTGATAGAATAAGACCAGAACTTCTGTATTATACCACCCAAGTTACCGTAAAAACTTAGGTTTTGGAAATATGGCTGATTAAAGTAGTCGCATTGAGATGTGCGGACAGAGATTTGTCGAAGTTTGACACGAAATATAAAAAAAATACGGAGGTGTGCCAACATGACGTACACATAGGATGATAGAATAGGTCCAGAACTTTAGTACTAGACCACCCAAGTTACCTTAAAAACTTAGGTTTTGGAAATACGGGTGATTAAAATAGTCGCTTTGGATGTGTGGACGGTGATCCACCTAAGTTTGACATAAAATATAAAATAAATACGGCAGTGTGTCAGCATGACGTACACGTAGGGTGATGAAATAGGACCAGAACTTCTGTATTATTTTACCCAAGTTACCGTAAAAACTTAGGTTTTGGAAATATGGCTGATTAAAGTAGTCGCATTGAGATGTGCGGATAGCGATTTGTCAAAGTATGACATAAAAAATAAAATAAATACGGAAGTGTGCCAACATGACGTACACATAGGATGATAGAATAGGTCCTGAAATTTAGTATTATACCACCCAAGTTACCTTAAAAACTTAGGTTTTGGAAATATGGGTGGTTAAATTAGTCGCTTTGCGATGTGCGGACAACGATTTGTCTAAGTTTGACATGAAATATAATAATAAATACGGAATTGTGGATACATGACGTACACATAGGGTGATAGAATAGGACCAGAACTGCTGTATTATACCACCCAAGTTACCGTAAAAACTTAGGTTTTGGAAATATGGCTGATTAAAGTAGTCGCATTGAGATGTGCGGACAGCGATTTGTCAAAGTATGACATGAAAAATAAAATAAATACGGAAGTGTGCCAACATGACGTACACATAGGATGATAGAATAGGTCCTGAAATTTAGTATTATACCACCCAAGTTACCTTAAAAACTTAGGTTTTGGAAATATGGGTGATTAAATTAGTCGCTATGTGATGTATGGACAACGATTTGTCTAAGTTTGACATGAAATATAAAAATAAATACGGAAATGTGGATACATGACGTACACATAGGGTGATAGAATAGGACCAGAACTTTAGTACTATACCACTCAAGTTACCTTAAAAACTTAGGTTTTTGAAATATTGGTGATTAAATTAGTCGCTATGCGATGTGCGGACAACGATTTGTCTAAGTATGACATGAAATATAATAATAAATACGGAGGTGTGCCAACATGACGTACACATTGGATGATAGAATAGGTCCTAAAATTTAGTATTATACCACCCAAGTTACCGTAAAAACTTAGGTTTTGGAAATATGGGTGATTAAATTAGTCGCTATGCGATGTGCGGACAACGATTTGTCTAAGTTTGACATAAAATATAAAATAAATACGGCAGTGTGTCAGCATGACGTACACGTAGGATGAAAGAATAGGACCAGAACTTTAGTACTATACCACCCAAGTTACCTTAAAAACTTAGGTTTTGGAAATATGGGTGATTAAAATAGTCGCTTTGGATGTGTGGACAGTGATCCACCTAAGTTTGACATAAAATATAAAATAAATACGGCAGTGTGTCAGCATGACGTACACGTAGGGTGATGAAATAGGACCATAACTTCTGTATTATACCACCCAAGTTACCGTAAAAACTTAGGTTTTGGAAATATGGCTGATTAAAGTAGCCGCATTGAGATGTGCGGACAGCGATTTGTCAAAGTATGACATGAAAAATAAAATAAATACGGAAGTGTGCCAACATGACGTACACATAGGATGATAGAATAGGTCCTGAAATTTAGTATTATACCACCCAAGTTACCTTAAAAACTTAGGTTTTGGAAATATGGGTGATTAAATTAGTCGCTATGCGATGTGCGGACAACGATTTGTCTAAGTTTGACATGAAATATAAAAATAAATACGGAATTGTGGATACATGACGTACACATAGGGTGATAGAATAGGACCAGAACTTCTGTATTATACCACCCAAGTTACCGTAAAAACTTAGGTTTTGGAAATATGGGTGATTAAATTAGTCGCTATGCAATGTGCGGACAACGATTTGTCTAAGTTTAACATGAAATATAAAAATAAATACTGAATTGTGGATACATGACGTACACGTAGGATGAAAGAATAGGACCAGAACTTTAGTACTATACCACCCAAGTTACCTTAAAAACTTAGGTTTTGGAAATATGGGTGATTAAATTAGTCGCTATGCGATGTGCGGACAACGATTTGTCTAAGTATGACATGAAATATAATAATAAATACGGAGGTGTGCCAACATTACGTACACGTAGGGTGATAGAATAGGACCAGAACTTCTGTATTATACCACCCAAGTTACCGTAAAAACTTAGGTTTTGGAAATATGGCTGATTAAAGTAGTCGCATTGAGATGTGCGGACAGCGATTTGTCAAAGTTTAACATGAAAAATAAAATAAATACGGAGGTGTGCCAACATGACGTACACATAGGATGATAGAATAGGTCCTGAAATTTAGTATTATACCACCCAAGTTACCTTAAAAACTTAGGTTTTGGAAATATGGGTGATTAAATTAGTCGCTATGCGATGTGCGGACAACGATTTGTCTAAGTTTGACATGAAATATAAAAATAAATACGGAATTGTGGATACATGACGTACACATAGGGTGATAGAATAGGACCAGAACTTCTGTATTATAACACCCAAGTTACCGTAAAAACTTAGGTTTTGGAAATATGGCTGATTAAAGTAGTCGCATTGAGATGTGCGGACAGCGATTTGTCAAAGTATGACATGAAAAATAAAATAAATACGGAAGTGTGCCAACATGACGTACACATAGGATGATAGAATAGGTCCAGAATTTTAGTACTATACCACCCAAGTTACCGTAAAAACTTAGGTTTTGGAAATACGGGTGATTAAATTAGTCGCTATGCGATGTGCGGACAACGATTTGTCTAAGTTTGACATGAAATATAAAAATAAATACGGAATTGTGGATACATGACGTACACATATGGTGATAGAATAGGACCAGAACTTCTGTATTATACCACCCAAGTTACCGTAAAAACTTAGGTTTTGGAAATATGCGTGATTAAATTAGTCGCTATGCGATGTGCGGACAACGATTTGTCTAAGATTAACATGAAATATAAAAATAAATACTGAATTGTGGATACATGACGTACACGTAGGATGAAAGAATAGGACCAGAACTTCTGTATTATACCACCCAAGTTACCGTAAAAACTTAGGTTTTGGAAATATGGCTGATTAAAGTAGTCGCATTGAGATGTGCGGACAGAGATTTGTCGAAGTTTGACACGAAATATAAAAAAAATACGGAGGTGTGCCAACATGACGTACACATAGGATGATAGAATAGGTCCAGAACTTTAGTACTATACCACCCAAGTTACCTTAAAAACTTAGGTTTTGGAAATACGGGTGATTAAAATAGTCGCTTTGGATGTGTGGACAGTGATCCACCTAAGTTTGACATAAAATATAAAATAAATACGGCAGTGTGTCAGCATGACGTACACGTAGGGTGATGAAATAGGACCAGAACTTCTGTATTATACCACCCAAGTTACCGTAAAAACTTAGGTTTTGGAAATATGGCTGATTAAAGTAGTCACATTGAGATGTGCGGACAGCGATTTGTCAAAGTATGACATGAAAAATAAAATAAATACGGAAGTGTGCCAACATGACGTACACATAGGATGATAGAATAGGTCCTGAAATTTAGTATCATACCACCCAAGTTACCGTAAAAACTTAGGTTTTGGAAATATGGGTGATTAAATTAGTCGCTATGCGATGTGCGGACAACGATTTGTCTAAGTTTGACATGAAATATAAAAATAAATACGGAATTGTGGATACATGACGTACACATAGGGTGATAGAATAGGACCAGAACTTCTGTATTATACCACCCAAGTTACCGTAAAAACTTAGGTTTTGGAAATATGGGTGATTAAATTAGTCGCTATGCGATGTGCGGACAACGATTTGTCTAAGTTTAACATGAAATATAAAAATAAATACGGAATTGTGGATACATGACGTACACATAGAGTGATAGAATAGGACCAGAACTTTAGTACTATACCACCCTAGTTACCGTAAAAACTTAGGTTTTGGAAATATGGGTGATTAAATTAGTCGCTATGCGATGTGCGGACAACGATTTGTCGAAGTTTGACACGAAATATAAAAAAAATACGGAGGTGTGACAACATGACGTACACATAGGATGATAGAATAGGTCCAAAACTTTAGTACTATACCACCCAAGTTACCGTAAAAACTTAGGTTTTGGAAATATGGGTGATTAAATTAGTCGCTATGCGATGTGCGGACAACGATTTGTCTAAGTTTGACATGAAATATAAATATAAATACGGAATTGTGGATACATGACGTACACATAGGGTGATAGAATAGGACCAGAACTTCTGTACTATACTACCCAAGTTACCTTAAAATCTTAGGTTTTGGATATATGGGTGATTAAATTAGTCGCTATGCGATGTGCGGACAACGATTTGTCTAAGTATGACATGAAATATAATAATAAATACGGAGGTGTGCCAACATTACGTACATATAGGGTGATAGAATAGGACCAGAACTTCTGTATTATACCACCCAAGTTACCGTAAAAACTTAGGTTTTGGAAATATGGCTGATTAAAGTAGTCGCATTGAGATGTGCGGACAGAGATTTGTCGAAGTTTGACACGAAATATAAAAAAAAATACGGAGGTGTGCCAACATGACGTACACATAGGATGATAGAATAGGTCCAGAACTTTAGTACTAGACCACCCAAGTTACCTTAAAAACTTAGGTTTTGGAAATACGGGTGATTAAAATAGTCGATTTGGATGTGTGGACAGTGATCCACCTAAGTTTGACATAAAATATAAAATAAATACGGCAGTGTGTCAGCATGACGTACACGTAGGGTGATGAAATAGGACCAGAACTTCTGTATTATACCACCCAAGTTACCGTAAAAACTTAGGTTTTGGAAATATGGCTGATTAAAGTAGTCGCATTGAGATGTGCGGACAGCGATTTGTCAAAGTATGACATGAAAAATAAAATAAATACGGAAGTGTGCCAACATGACGTACACATAGGATGATAGAATAGGTCCTGAAATTTAGTATTATACCACCCAAGTTACCTTAAAAACTAAGGTTTTGGAAATATGGGTGATTAAATTAGTCGCTATGCGATGTGCGGACAACGATTTGTCTAAGTTTGACATGAAATATAAAAATAAATACGGAATTGTGGATACATGACGTACACATAGGGTGATAGAATAGGACCAGAACTTCTGTATTATACCACCCAAGTTACCGTAAAAACTTAGGTTTTGGAAATATGGCTGATTAATGTAGTCGCATTGAGATGTGCGGACAGCGATTTGTCAAAGTATGACATGAAAAATAAAATAAATACGGAAGTGTGCCAACATGACGTACACATAGGATGATAGAATAGGTCCTGAAATTTAGTATTATACCACCCAAGTTACCTTAAAAACTTAGGTTTTGGAAATATGGGTGATTAAATTAGTCGAATTGAGATGTGCGGTCAGCGATCTGTCTAAGTTTGACATGAAATTTAAAAATAAATACGGAATTGTGGAGACATGACGTTCACAAAGGGTGATAAAATAGGAGCAGAAATTTAGTATTATACCACCCAAGTTACCTTAAAAACTTAGGTTTTGGAAATAAAGGTGATTAAATTAGTCGCTATGTGATGTATGGACAACGATTTGTCTAAGTTTGACATGAAATATAAAAATAAATACGGAATTGTGGATACATGACGTACACATAGGGTGATAGAATAGGACCAGAAATTTAGTACTATACCATTCAAGTTACCTTAAAAACCTAGGTTTTTGAAATATTGGTGATTAAATTAGTCGCTATGCGATGTGCGGACAACGATTTGTCTATGTATGACATGAAATATAATAATAAATACGGAGGTGTGCCAACATGACGTACACATAGGATGATAGAATAGGTCCTGAAATTTAGTATTATACCACCCAAGTTACCGTAAAAACTTAGGTTTTGGAAATATGCGTGATTAAATTAGTCGCTATGCAATGTGCGGACAACGATTTGTCTAAGTTTGACATAAAATATAAAATAAATACGGCAGTGTGTCAGCATGACGTACACGTAGGATGAAAGAATAGGACCAGAACTTTAGTACTATACCACCCAAGTTACCTTAAAAACTTAGGTTTTGGAAATACGGGTGATTAAAATAGTCGCTTTGGATGTGTGGACAGTGATCCACCTAAGTTTGACATAAAATATAAAATAAATACGGCAGTGTGTCAGCATGACGTACACGTAGGGTGATGAAATAGGACCAGAACTTCTGTATTATACCACCCAAGTTACCGTAAAAACTTAGGTTTTGGAAATATGGCTGATTAAAGTAGTCGCATTGAGATGTGCGGACAGAGATTTGTCGAAGTTTGACACGAAATATAATAATAAATACGGAATTGTGGATACATGACGTACACATAGGGTGATAGAATAGGACCAGAACTTCTGTATTATACCACCCAAGTTACCGTAAAAACTTAGGTTTTGGAAATATGGGTGATTAAATTAGTCGCTATGCGATGTGCGGACAACGATTTGTCTAAGTTTAACATGAAATATAAAAATAAATACTGAATTGTGGATACATGACGTACACGTAGGATGAAAGAATAGGACCAGAACTTTAGTACTATACCACCCAAGTTACCTTAAAAACTTAGGTTTTGGAAATATGGGTGATTAAATTAGTCGCTATGCGATGTGCGGACAATGATTTGTCTAAGTATGACATGAAATATAATAATAAATACGGAGGTGTGCCAACATTACGTACACGTAGGGTGATAGAATAGGACCAGAACTTCTGTATTATACCACCCAAGTTACCGTAAAAACTTAGGTTTTGGAAATATGGCTGATTAAAGTAGTCGCATTGAGATGTGCGGACAGAGATTTGTCGAAGTTTGACACGAAATATAATAATAAATAAGGAGGTGTGCCAACATGACGTACACATGGGATGATAGAATAGGTCCTGAAATTTAGTATTATACCACCCAAGTTACCTTAAAAACTTAGGTTTTGGAAATATGGCTGATTAAATTAGTCGCTATGCGATGTGCGGACAACGATTTGTCTAAGTTTGACATGAAATATAAAAATAAATACGGAATTGTGGATACATGACGTACACATAGGGTGATAGAAGAGGACCAGAACTTTTGTATTATACCACCCAAGTTACCGTAAAAACTTAGGTTTTGGAAATATGGGTGATTAAATTAGTCGCTATGCGATGTGCGGACAACAATTTGTCTAAGTTAACCATGAAATATAAAAATAAATACTGAATTGTGGATACATGACGTACACGTAGGATGAAAGAATAGGACCAGAACTTTAGTACTATACCACCCAAGTTACCTTAAAAACTTAGGTTTTGGAAATATAGGTGATTAAATTAGTCGCTATGCGATATGCGGACAACGATTTGTCTAAGTATGACATGAAATATAATAATAAATACGGAGGTGTGCCAACATTACGTACACGTAGGGTGATAGAATAGGACCAGAACTTCTGTATTATACCACCCAAGTTACCGTAAAAACTTAGGTTTTGGAAATATGGCTGATTAAAGTAGTCGCATTGAGATGTGCGGACAGCGATTTGTCAAAGTATGACATGAAAAATAAAATAAATACGGAGGTGTGCCAACATGACGTACACTTTGGATGATAGAATAGGATCTGAAATTTAGTATTATACCACCCAAGTTACCGTAAAAACTTAGGTTTTGGAAATATGGGTGATTAAATTAGTCGCTATGCGATGTGCGGACAACGATTTGTCTAAGTTTGACATGAAATATAAAAATAAATACGGAATTGTGGATACATGACGTACACATAGGGTGATAGAATAGGACCAGAACTTCTGTATTATACCACCCAAGTTACCGTAAAAACTTAGGTTTTGGAAATATGGGTGATTAAATTAGTCGCTATGCGATGTGCGGACAACGATTTGTCTAAGTTTAACATGAAATATAAAAATTAATACTGAATTGTGGATACATGACGTACACGTAGGATGAAAGAATAGGTCCAGAACTTTGGTACTATACCACCCAAGTTACCTTAAAATATTAGGTTTTGGAAATATGGGTGATTAAATTAGTCGCTATGCGATGTGCGGACAACGATTTGTCTAAGTATGACATGAAATATAATAATAAATACGGAGGTGTGCCAACATTACGTACACGTAGGGTGAAAGAATAGGACCAGAACTTCTGTATTATACCACCCAAGTTACCGTAAAAACTTAGGTTTAGGAAATATGGCTGATTAAAGTAGTCGCATTGAGATGTGCGGACAGAGATTTGTCGAAGTTTGACACGAAATATAATAATAAATACGGAGGTGTGCCAACATGACGTACACATAGGATGATAGAATAGGTCCTGAAATTTAGTATTATACCACCCAAGTTACCTTAAAAACTTAGGTTTTGGAAATATGGGTGATTAAATTAGTCGCTATGCGATGTGCGGACAACGATTTGTCTAAGTTTGACATGAAATATAAAAATAAATACGGAATTGTGGATACTTGACGTACACATAGGGTGATAGAATAGGACCAGAACTTCTGTATTATACCACCCAAGTTACCGTAAAAACTTAGGTTTTGGAAATATGGCTGAATAAAGTAGTCGCATTGAGATGTGCGGACAGCGATTTGTCAAAGTATGACATGAAAAATAAAATAAATACGGAAGTGTGCCAACATGACGTACACATGGGATGATAGAATAGGTCCTGAAATTTAGTATTATACCACACAAGTTATCTTAAAAACTTAGGTTTTGGAAATATGGGTGATTAAATTAGTCGCTATGCGATGTGCGGACAACGATTTGTCTAAGTTTGACATGAAATATAAAAATAAATACGGAATTGTGTATACATGACGTACACATAGGGTGATAGAATAGGACCAGAACTTCTGTATTATACCACCCAAGTTACCGTAAAAACTTAGGTTTTGGAAATATGGCTGATTAAAGTAGTCGCATTGAGATGTGCGGACAGCGATTTGTCTAAGTTTGACATGAATATAAAAATAAATACGGAATTGTGGATACATGACGTACACATAGGGTGATAGAATAGGACCAGAACTTTAGTACTATACCACCCTAGTTACCGTAAAAACTTAGGTTTTGGAAATATGGGTGATTAAATTAGTCGCTATGCGATGTGCGGACAACGATTTGTCGAAGTTTGACACGAAATATAAAAAAATACGGAGGTGTGCCAACATGACGTACACATAGGATGATAGAATAGGTCCAGAACGTTAGTACTATACCACCCAAGTTACCGTAAAAACTTAGGTTTTGGAAATATGGGTGATTAAATTAGTCGCTATGCGATGTGCGGACAAAAATTTGTCGAAGTTTGACACGAAATATAAAAAAAATACGGAGGTGTGCCAACATGACGTACACATAGGATGATAGAATAGGTCCAGAACTTTAGTACTATACAACCCAAGTTACCGTAAAAACTTAGGTTTTGGAAATATGGGTGATTAAATTAGTCGCTATGCGATGTGCGGACAACGATTTGTCTAAGTTTGACATGAAATATAAAAATAAATACGGAATTGTGGATACATGACGTACACATAGGGTGATAGAATAGGACCAGAACTTCTGTACTATACCACCCAAGTTACCTTAAAATCTTAGGTTTTGGATATATGGGTGATTAAATTAGTCGCTATGCGATGTGCGGACAACGATTTGTCTAAGTATGACATGAAATATAATAATAAATACGGAGGTGTGCCAACATTACGTACATATAGGATGATAGAATAGGACCAGAACTTCTGTATTATACCACCCAAGTTACCGTAAAAACTTAGGTTTTGGAAATATGGCTGATTAAAGTAGTCGCATTGAGATGTGCGGACAGAGATTTGTCGAAGTTTGACACGAAATAAAAAAAAATACGGAGGTGTGCCAACATGACGTACACATAGGATGATAGAATAGGTCCAGAACTTTAGTACTAGACCACCCAAGTTACCTTAAAAACTTAGGTTTTGGAAATATGGGTGATTAAATTAGTCGCTATGCGATGTGCGGACAACGATTTGTCTAAGTTTGACATGAAATATAAAAATAAATACGGAATTGTGGATACTTGACGTACACATAGGGTGATAGAATAGGACCAGAACTTCTGTATTATACCACCCAAGTTACCGTAAAAACTTAGGTTTTGGAAATATGGCTGATTAAAGTAGTCGCATTGAGATGTGCGGACAGCGATTTGTCAAAGTATGACATGAAAAATAAAATAAATACGGAAGTGTGCCAACATGACGTACACATAGGATGATAGAATAGGTCCTGAAATTTAGTATTATACCACCCAAGTTACCTTAAAAACTTAGGTTTTGGAAATATGGGTGATTAAATTAGTCGAATTGAGATGTGCGGTCAGCGATCTGTCTAGTTTGACATGAAATTTAAAAATAAATACGGAATTGTGGAGACATGACGTTCACAAAGGGTGATAAAATAGGAGCAGAAATTTAGTATTATACCACCCAAGTTACCTTAAAAACTTAGGTTTTGGAAATAAAGGTGATTAAATTAGTCGCTATGTGATGTATGGACAACGATTTGTCTAAGTTTGACATGAAATATAAAAATAAATACGGAATTGTGGATACATGACGTACACATAGGGTGATAGAATAGGACCAGAAATTTAGTACTATACCATTCAAGTTACCTTAAAAACCTAGGTTTTTTGAAATATTGGTGATTAAATTAGTCGCTATGCGATGTGCGGACAACGATTTGTCTATGTATGACATGAAATATAATAATAAATACGGAGGTGTGCCAATATGACGTACACATAGGATGATAGAATAGGTCCTGAAATTTAGTATTATACCACCCAAGTTACCGTAAAAACTTAGGTTTTGGAAATATGCGTGATTAAATTAGTCGCTATGCAATGTGCGGACAACGATTTGTCTAAGTTTGACATAAAATATAAAATAAATACGGCAGTGTGTCAGCATGACGTACACGTAGGATGAAAGAATAGGACCAGAACTTTAGTACTATACCACCCAAGTTACCTTAAAAACTTAGGTTTTGGAAATACGGGTGATTAAAATAGTCGCTTTGGATGTGTGGACAGTGATCCACCTAAGTTTGACATAAAATATAAAATAAATACGGCAGTGTGTCAGCATGACGTACACGTAGGGTGATGAAATAGGACCAGAACTTCTGTATTATACCACCCAAGTTACCGTAAAAACTTAGGTTTTGGAAATATGGCTGATTAAAGTAGTCGCATTGAGATGTGCGGACAGAGATTTGTCGAAGTTTGACACGAAATATAATAATAAATACGGAATTGTGGATACATGACGTACACATAGGGTGATAGAATAGGACCAGAACTTCTGTATTATACCACCCAAGTTACCGTAAAAACTTAGGTTTTGGAAATATGGGTGATTAAAGTAGTCGCATTGAGATGTGCGGACAGAGATTTGTCGAAGTTTGACACGAAATATAATAATAAATAAGGAGGTGTGCCAACATGACGTACACATGGGATGATAGAATAGGTCCTGAAATTTAGTATTATACCACCCAAGTTACCTTAAAAACTTAGGTTTTGGAAATATGGCTGATTAAATTAGTCGCTATGCGATGTGCGGACAACGATTTGTCTAAGTTTGACATGAAATATAAAAATAAATACGGAATTGTGGATACATGACGTACACATAGGGTGATAGAAGAGGACCAGAACTTTTGTATTATACCACCCAAGTTACCGTAAAAACTTAGGTTTTGGAAATATGGGTGATTAAATTAGTCGCTATGCGATGTGCGGACAACAATTTGTCTAAGTTAACCATGAAATATAAAAATAAATACTGAATTGTGGATACATGACGTACACGTAGGATGAAAGAATAGGACCAGAACTTTAGTACTATACCACCCAAGTTACCTTAAAAACTTAGGTTTTGGAAATATAGGTGATTAAATTAGTCGCTATGCGATATGCGGACAACGATTTGTCTAAGTATGACATGAAATATAATAATAAATACGGAGGTGTGCCAACATTACGTACACGTAGGGTGATAGAATAGGACCAGAACTTCTGTATTATACCACCCAAGTTACCGTAAAAACTTAGGTTTTGGAAATATGGCTGATTAAAGTAGTCGCATTGAGATGTGCGGACAGCGATTTGTCAAAGTATGACATGAAAAATAAAATAAATACGGAGGAGTCAAAACATGACGTACACTTTGGATGATAGAATAGGATCTGAAATTTAGTATTATACCACCCAAGTTACCGTAAAAACTTAGGTTTTGGAAATATGGGTGATTAAATTAGTCGCTATGCGATGTGCGGACAACGATTTGTCTAAGTTTGACATGAAATATAAAAATAAATACGGAATTGTGGATACATGACGTACACATAGGGTGATAGAATAGGACCAGAACTTCTGTATTATACCACCCAAGTTACCGTAAAAACTTAGGTTTTGGAAATATGGGTGATTAAATTAGTCGCTATGCGATGTGCGGACAACGATTTGTCTAAGTTTAACATGAAATATAAAAATTAATACTGAATTGTGGATACATGACGTACACGTAGGATGAAAGAATAGGACCAGAACTTTGGTACTATACCACCCAAGTTACCTTAAAATATTAGGTTTTGGAAATATGGGTGATTAAATTAGTCGCTATGCGATGTGCGGACAACGATTTGTCTAAGTATGACATGAAATATAATAATAAATACGGAGGTGTGCCAACATTACGTACACGTAGGGTGAAAGAATAGGACCAGAACTTCTGTATTATACCACCCAAGTTACCGTAAAAACTTAGGTTTAGGAAATATGGCTGATTAAAGTAGTCGCATTGAGATGTGCGGACAGAGATTTGTCGAAGTTTGACACGAAATATAATAATAAATACGGAGGTGTGCCAACATGACGTACACATAGGATGATAGAATAGGTCCTGAAATTTAGTATTATACCACCCAAGTTACCTTAAAAACTTAGGTTTTGGAAATATGGGTGATTAAATTAGTCGCTATGCGATGTGCGGACAACGATTTGTCTAAGTTTGACATGAAATATAAAAATAAATACGGAATTGTGGATACTTGACGTACACATAGGGTGATAGAATAGGACCAGAACTTCTGTATTATACCACCCAAGTTACCGTAAAAACTTAGGTTTTGGAAATATGGCTGATTAAAGTAGTCGCATTGAGATGTGCGGACAGCGATTTGTCAAAGTATGACATGAAAAATAAAATAAATACGGAAGTGTGCCAACATGACGTACACATGGGATGATAGAATAGGTCCTGAAATTTAGTATTATACCACCCAAGTTATCTTAAAAACTTAGGTTTTGGAAATATGGGTGATTAAATTAGTCGCTATGCGATGTGCGGACAACGATTTGTCTAAGTTTGACATGAAATATAAAAATAAATACGGAATTGTGTATACATGACGTAAACATAGGGTGATAGAATAGGACCAGAACTTCTGTATTATACCACCCAAGTTACCGTAAAAACTTAGGTTTTGGAAATATGGCTGATTAAAGTAGTCGCATTGAGATGTGCGGACAGCGATTTGTCTAAGTTTGACATGAAATATAAAAATAAATACGGAATTGTGGATACATGACGTACACATAGGGTGATAGAATAGGACCAGAACTTTAGTACTATACCACCCTAGTTACCGTAAAAACTTAGGTTTTGGAAATATGGGTGATTAAATTAGTCGCTATGCGATGTGCGGGCAACGATTTGTCGAAGTTTGACACGAAATATAAAAAAATACGGAGGTGTGCCAACATGACGTACACATAGGATGATAGAATAGGTCCAGAACTTTAGTACTATACCACCCAAGTTACCGTAAAAACTTAGGTTTTGGAAATATGGGTGATTAAATTAGTCGCTATGCGATGTGCGGACAACGATTTGTCGAAGTTTGACACGAAATATAAAAAAAATACGGAGGTGTGCCAACATGACGTACACATAGGATGATAGAATAGGTCCAGAACTTTAGTACTATACCACCCAAGTTACCGTAAAAACTTAGGTTTTGGAAATATGGGTGATTAAATTAGTCGCTATGCGATGTGCGGACAACGATTTGTCTAAGTTTGACATGAAATATAAAAATAAATACGGAATTGTGGATACATGACGTACACATAGGGTGATAGAATAGGACCAGAACTTCTGTACTATACCACCCAAGTTACCTTAAAATCTTAGGTTTTGGATATATGGGTGATTAAATTAGTCGCTATGCGATGTGCGGACAACGATTTGTCTAAGTATGACATGAAATATAATAATAAATACGGAGGTGTGCCAACATTACGTACATATAGGATGATAGAATAGGACCAGAACTTCTGTATTATACCACCCAAGTTACCGTAAAAACTTAGGTTTTGGAAATATGGCTGATTAAAGTAGTCGCATTGAGATGTGCGGACAGAGATTTGTCGAAGTTTGACACGAAATAAAAAAAAATACGGAGGTGTGCCAACATGACGTACACATAGGATGATAGAATAGGTCCAGAACTTTAGTACTAGACCACCCAAGTTACCTTAAAAACTTAGGTTTTGGAAATACGGGTGATTAAAATAGTCGCTTTGGATGTGTGGACAGTGATCCACCTAAGTTTGACATAAAATATAAAATAAATACGGCAGTGCGTCAGCATGACGTACACGTAGGGTGATGAAATAGGACCAGAACTTCTGTATTATACCACCCAAGTTACCGTAAAAACTTAGGTTTTGGAAATATGGCTGATTAAAGTAGTCGCATTGAGATGTTCGGACAGCGATTCGTCAAAGTATGACATGAAAAATAAAATAAATACGGAAGTGTGCCAACATGACGTACACATAGGATGATAGAATAGGTCCTGAAATTTAGTATTATACCACCCAAGTTACCTTAAAAACTTAGGTTTTGGAAATATGGGTGATTAAATTAGTCGCTATGCGATGTGCGGACAACGATTTGTCTAATTTTGACATGAAATATAAAAATAAATACGGAATTGTGGATACATGACGTACACATAGGGTGATAGAATAGGACCAGAACTTCTGTATTATACCACCCAAGTTACCGTAAAAACTTAGGTTTTGGAAATATGGCTGATTAAAGTAGTCGCATTGAGATGTGCGGACAGCGATTTGTCAAAGTATGACATGAAAAATAAAATAAATACGGAAGTGTGCCAACATGACGTACACATAGGATGATAGAATAGGTCCTGAAATTTAGTATTATACCACCCAAGTTACCTTAAAAACTTAGGTTTTGGAAATATGGGTGATTAAATTAGTCGAATTGAGAAGTGCGGTCAGCGATTTGTCTAAGTTTGACATGAAATTTAAAATTAAATACGGAATTGTGGATACATGACGTTCACATAGGGTGATAAAATAGGACCAGAAATTTAGTATTATACCACCCAAGTTACCATAAAAACTTAGGTTTTGGAAATATGGGTGATTAAATTAGTCGCTATGTGATGTATGGACAACGATTTGTCTAAGTTTGACATGAAATATAAAAATAAATACGGAATTGTGGATACATGACGTACACATAGAGTGATAGAATAGGACCAGAACTTTAGTACTATACCACTCAAGTTACCTTAAAAACTTAGGTTTTTGAAATATTGGTGATTAAATTAGTCGCTATGCGATGTGCGGACAACGATTTGTCTAAGTATTACATGAAATATAATAATAAATACGGAGGTGTGCCAACATGACGTACACACAGGATGATAGAATAGGTCCTGAAATTTAGTATTATACCACCCAAGTTACCGTAAAAACTTAGGTTTTGGAAATATGGGTGATTAAATTAGTCGCTATGCGATGTGCGGACAACGATTTGTCTAAGTTTGACATAAAATATAAAATAAATACGGCAGTGTGTCAGCATGACGTACACGTAGGATGAAAGAATAGGACCAGAACTTTAGTACTATACCACCCAAGTTACCTTAAAAACTTAGGTTTTGGAAATACGGGTGATTAAAGTAGTCGCTTTGGATGTGTGGACAGTGATCCACCTAAGTTTGACATAAAATATAAAATAAATACGGCAGTGTGTCAGCATGACGTACACGTAGGGTGATTAAATAGGACCAGAACTTCTGTATTATACCACCCAAGTTACCGTAAAAACTTAGGTTTTGGAAATATGGCGGATTAAAGTAGTCGCATTGAGATAAGCGGACAGCGATTTGTCAAAGTATGACATGAAAAATAAAATAAATACGGAAGTGTGCCAACATTACGTACACATAGGATGAAAGAATAGGACCAGAACTTTAGTACTATACCACCCATGTTACCTTAAAAACTTAGGTTTTGGAAATATGGGTGATTAAATTAGTCTCTATGCGATGTGCGGACAACGATTTGTCTAAGTTTGACATGAAATATAAAAATAAATACGGAATTGTGGATACATGACGTCCACATAGGGTGATAGAATAGGACCAGAACTTCTGTATTATACCACCCAAGTTACCGTAAAAACTTAGGTTTTGGAAATATGGGTGATTAAATTAGTCGCTATGCGATGTGCGGACAACGATTTGTCTAAGTTTAACATGAAATATAAAAATAAATACTGAATTGTGGATACATGACGTACACGTAGGATGAAAGAATATGAGCAGAAGTTTAGTACTATACCACCCAAGTTACCTTAAAAACTTAGGTTTTGGAAATATGGGTGATTAAATTAGTCGCTATTCGATGTGCGGACAACGATTTGTCTAAGTATGACATGAAATATAATAATAAATACGGAGGTGTGCCAACATTACGTACACGTAGGGTGATAGAATAGGACCAGAACTTCTGTATTATACCACCCAAGTTACCGTAAAAACTTAGGTTTTGGAAATATGGCTGATTAAAGTAGTCGCATTGAGATGTGCGGACAGAGATTTGTCGAAGTTTGACACGAAATATAATAATAAATACGGAGGTGTGCCAACATGACGTACACATAGGATGATAGAATAGATCCTGAAATTTAGTATTATACCACCCAAGTTACCTTAAAAACTTAGGTTTTGGAAATATGGGTGATTAAATTAGTCGCTATGCGATGTGCGGACAACGATTTGTCTAAGTTTGACATGAAATATAAAAATAAATACGGAATTGTGGATACATGACGTACACATATGGTGATAGAATAGTACCAGAACTTCTGTATTATACCACCCAAGTTACCGTAAAAACTTAGGTTTTGGAAATATGGCTGATTAAAGTAGTCGCATTGAGATGTGAGAACAGCGATTTGTCAAAGTATGACATAAAAATAAAATAAATACGGAGGTGTGCCAACATGACGTACACATAGGATGATAGAATAAGTCCTGAAATTTAGTATTATACCACCCAAGTTACCGTAAAAACTTAGGTTTTGGAAATATGGATGATTAAATTAGTCGCTATGCGATGTGCGGACAACGATTTGTCTAAGTTTGACATGAAATATAAAAATAAATACGGAATTGTGGATACATGACGTACACATAGGGTGATAGAATAGGACCAGAACTTCTGTATTATACCACCCAAGTTACCGTAAAAACTTAGGTTTTGGAAATATGGGTGATTAAATTAGTCGCTATGCGATGTGCGGACAACGATTTGTCTAAGTTTAACATGAAATATAAAAATAAATACTGAATTGTGGATACATGACGTACACGTAGGATGAAAGAATAGGACCAGAACTTTAGTACTATACCACCCAAGTTACCTTAAAAACTTAGGTTTTGGAAATATGGGTGATTAAATTAGTCGCTATGCGATGTGCGGACAACGATTTGTCTAAGTATGACATGAAATATAATAATAAATACGGAGGTGTGCCAACATTACGTACACGTAGGGTGATAGAATAGGTCCTGAAATTTAGTATTATACCACCCAAGTTACCTTAAAAACTTAGGTTTTGGAAATATGGGTGATTAAATTAGTCGCTATGCGATGTGCGGACAACGATTTGTCTAAGTTTGACATGAAATATAAAAATAAATACGGAATTGTGGATACATGACGTACACATAGGGTGATAGAATAGTACCAGAACTTCTGTATTATACCACCCAAGTTACCGTAAAAACTTAGGTTTTGGAAATATGGCTGATTAAAGTAGTCGCATTGAGATGTGCGGACAGCGATTTGTCAAAGTATGACATGAAAAATAAAATAAATACGGAGGTGTGCCAACATGACGTACACATAGGATGATAGAATAGGTCCTGAAATTTAGTATTATACCACCCAAGTTACCGTAAAAACTTAGGTTTTGGAAATATGGGTGATTAAATTAGTCGCTATGCGATGTGCGGACAACGATCTGTCTAAGTTTGACATGAAATATAAAAATAAATACGGAATTGTGGATACATGACGTACACATAGGGTGATAGAATAGTACCAGAACTTCTGTATTATACCACCCAAGTTACCGTAAAAACTTAGGTTTTGGAAATATGGCTGATTAAAGTAGTCGCATTGAGATGTGCGGACAGCGATTTGTCAAAGTATGACATGAAAAATAAAATAAATACGGAGGTGTGCCAACATGACGTACACATAGGATGATAGAATAGGTCCTGAAATTTAGTATTATACCACCCAAGTTACCTTAAAAACTTAGGTTTTGGAAATATGGGTGATTAAATTAGTCGCTATGCGATGTGCGGACAACGATTTGTCTAAGTTTGACATGAAATATAAAAATAAATACGGAATTGTGGATACATGACGTACACATAGGGTGATAGAATAGGACCAGAACTTCTGTATTATACCACCCAAGTTACCGTAAAAACTTAGGTTTTGGAAATATGGGTGATTAAATTAGTCGCTATGCGATGTGCGGACAACGATTTGTCTAAGTTTAACATGAAATATAAAAATAAATACTGAATTGTGGATACATGACGTACACGTAGGATGAAAGAATAGGACCAGAACTTCAGTACTATACCACCCAAGTTACCTTAAAAACTTAGGTTTTGGAAATATGGGTGATTAAATTAGTCGCTATGCGATGTGCGGACAACGATTTGTCTAAGTATGACATGAAATATAATAATAAATACGGAGGTGTGCCAACATTACGTACACGTAGGGTGATAGAATAGGACCAGAACTTCTGTATTATACCACCCAAGTTACCGTAAAAACTTAGGTTTTGGAAATATGGCTGATTAAAGTAGTCGCATTGAGATGTGCGGACAGAGATTTGTCGAAGTTTGACACGAAATATAATAATAAATACGGAGGTGTGCCAACATGACGTACACATAGGATGATAGAATAGGTCCTGAAATTTAGTATTATACCACCCAAGTTACCTTAAAAACTTAGGTTTTGGAAATATGGGTGATTAAATTAGTCGCTATGCGATGTGCGGACAACGATTTGTCTAAGTTTGACATGAAATATAATAATAAATACGGAATTGTGGATACATGACGTACACATAGGTTGATAGAATAGTACCAGAACTTCTGTATTATACCACCCAAGTTACCGTAAAAACTTAGGTTTTGGAAATATGGCTGATTAAAGTAGTCGCATTGAGATGTGCGGACAGCGATTTGTCAAAGTATGACATGAAAAATAAAATAAATACGGAGGTGTGCCAACATGACGTACACATAGGATGATAGAATAGGTCCTGAAATTTAGTATTATACCACCCAAGTTACCGTAAAAACTTAGGTTTTGGAAATATGGGTGATTAAATTAATCGCTATGCGATGTGCGGACAACGATTTGTCTAAGTTTGACATGAAATATAAAAATAAATAAGGAATTGTGGATACATGACGTACACATAGGGTGATAGAATAGGACCAGAACTTCTGTATTATACCCCCCAAGTTACCGTAAAAACTTAGGTTTTGGAAATATGGCTGATTAAAGTAGTCGCATTGAGATATGCGGACAGTGATTTGTCAAAGTATGACATGAAAAATAAAATAAATACGGAAGTGTGCCAACATGACGTACACATAGGATGATAGAATAGGTCCTGAAATTTAGTATTATACCACCCAAGTTACCTTAAAAACTTAGGTTTTGGAAATATGGGTGATTAAATTAGTCGCTATGCGATGTGCGGACAACGATTTGTCTAAGTTTGACATGAAATATAAAAATAAATACGGAATTGTGGATACATGACGTACACATAGGGTGATAGAAGAGGACCAGAACTTCTGTATTATACCACCCAAGTTACCGTAAAAACTTAGGTTTTGGAAATATGGCTGATTAAAGTAGTCGCATTGAGATGTGCGGACAGCGATTTGTCTAAGTTTGACATGAAATATAAAAATAAATACGGAATTGTGGATACATGACGTACACATAGGGTGATAGAATAGGACCAGAACTTTAGTACTATACCACCCAAGTTACCGTAAAAACGTAGGTTTTGGAAATATGGGTGATTAAATTAGTCGCTATGCGATGTGCGGACAACGATTTGTCGAAGTTTGACACGAAATATAAAAAAAATACGGAGGTGTGCCAACATAACGTACACATAGGATGATAGAATAGGTCCAGAACTTTAGTACTATACCACCCAAGTTACCGTAAAAACTTAGGTTTTGGAAATATGGGTGATTAAATTAGTCGCTATGCGATGTGCGGACAACGATTTGTCTAAGTTTGACTTGAAATATAAAAATAAATACGGAATTGTGGATACATGACGTACACATAGGGTGATAGAATAGGACCAGAACTTCTGTACTATACCACCCAAGTTACTTAAAAATCTTAGGTTTTGGATATATGGGTGATTAAATTAGTCGCTATGCGATGTGCGGACAACGATTTGTCTAAGTATGACATGAAATATAATAATAAATACGGAGGTGTGCCAACATTACGTACATATAGGGTGATAGAATAGGACAAGAACTTCTGTATTATACCACCCAAGTTACCGTAAAAACTTAGGTTTTGGAAATATGGCTGATTAAAGTAGTCGCATTGAGATGTGCGGACAGAGATTTGTCGAAGTTTGACACGAAATATAAAAAAAATACGGAGGTGTGCCAACATGACGTACACATAGGATGATAGAATAGGTCCAGAACTTTAGTACTATACCACCCAAGTTACCTTAAAAACTTAGGTTTTGGAAATACGGGTGAATAAAATAGTCGCTTTGGATGTGTGGACAGTGATCCACCTAAGTTTGACATAAAATATAAAATAAATACGGCAGTGTGTCAGCATGACGTACACGTAGGGTGATGAAATAGGACCAGAACTTCTGTATTATACCACCCAAGTTACCGTAAAAACTTAGGTTTTGGAAATATGGCTGATTAAAGTTGTCGCATTGAGATGTGCGGACAGCGATTTGTCAAAGTATGACATGAAAAATAAAATAAATACGGAAGTGTGCCAACATGACGTACACATAGGATGATAGAATAGGTCCTGAAATTTAGTATTATACCACCCAAGTTACCTTAAAAACTTAGGTTTTGGAAATATGGCTGATTAAATTAGTCGCTATTCGATGTGCGGACAGCGATTTGTCAAAGTATGACATGAAAAATAAAATAAATACGGAAGTGTGCCAACATTACGTACACATAGGATGAAAGAATAGGACCAGAACTTTAGTACTATACCACCCAAAGTACCTTAAAAACTTAGGTTTTGGAAATATGGGTGATTAAATTAGTCGCTATGCGATGTGCGGACAACGAATTGTCTAAGTTTGACATGAAATATAAAAATAAATACGGAATTGTGGATACATGACGTACACATAGGGTGATAGAATAGGACCAGAACTTCTGTATTATACCACCCAAGTTACCGTAAAAACTTAGGTTTTGGAAATATGGCTGATTAAAGTAGTCGCATTGAGATGTGCGGACAGCGATTTGTCTAAGTTTGACATGAAATATAAAAATAAATACGGAATTGTGGATACATGACGTACACATAGGGTGATAGAATAGGACCAGAACTTTAGTACTATACCACCCAAGTTACCGTAAAAACGTAGGTTTTGGAAATATGGCTGATTAAATTAGTCGCTATGCGATGTGCGGACAACGATTTGTCTAAGTTTGACATGAAATATAAAAATAAATACGGAATTGTGGATACATGACGTACACATAGGGTGATAGAATAGGACCAGAACTTCTGTACTATACCACCCAAGTTACCTTAAAATCTTAGGTTTTGGATATATGGGTGATTAAATTAGTCGCTATGCGATGTGCGGACAACGATTTGTCTAAGTATGACATGAAATATAATAATAAATACGGAGGTGTGCCAACATTAGTACATATAGGGTGATAGAATAGGACAAGAACTTCTGTATTATACCACCCAAGTTACCGTAAAAACTTAGGTTTTGGTAATATGGCTAATTAAAGTAGTCGCATTGAGATGTGCGGACAGAGATTTGTCGAAGTTTGACACGAAATTTAAAAAAAATACGGAGGTGTGCCAACATGACGTACACATAGGATGATAGAATAGGTCCAGTACTTTAGTACTATACCACCCAAGTTACCTTAAAAACTTAGGTTTTGGAAATACGAGTGATCAAAATAGTCGCTTTGGATGTGTGGACAGTGATCCAGCTAAGTTTGACATAAAATATAAAATAAATACGGCAGTGTGTCAGCATGACGTACACGTAGGGTGATGAAATAGGACCAGAACTTCTGTATTATACCACCCAAGTTACCGTAAAAACTTAGGTTTTGGAAATATGGCTGATTAAAGTAGTCGCATTGAGATGTGCGGACAGCGATTTGTCAAAGTATGACATGAAAAATAAAATAAATACGGAAGTGTGCCAACATGACGTACACATAGGATGATAGAATAGGTCCTGAAATTTAGTATTATACCACCCAAGTTACCTTAAAAACTTAGGTTTTGGAAATATGGGTGATTAAATTAGTCGCTATGCGATGTGCGGACAACGATTTGTCTAAGTTTGACATGAAATATAAAAATAAATACGGAATTGTGGATACACGACGTACACATAGGGTGATAGAATAGGACCAGAACTTCTGTATTATACCACCCAAGTTACCGTAAAAACTTAGGTTTTGGAAATATGGCTGATTAAAGTAGTCGTATTGAGATGTGCGGACAGCGATTTGTCAAAGTATGACATGAAAAATAAAATAAATACGGAAGTGTGCCAACATGACGTACACATAGGATGATAGAATAGGTCCTGAAATTTAGTATTATACCACCCAAGTTACCTTAAAAACTTAGGTTATGGAAATATGGGTGATTAAATTAGTCGCTATGCGATGTGCGGACAACGATTTGTCTAAGTTTGACATGAAATATAAAAATAAATACGGAATTGTGGATAAATGACGTACACATAGGATGAAAGAATATGACCAGAACTTCTGTATTATACCACCCAAGTTACCGTAAAAACTTAGGTTTTGGAAATATGGGTGATTAAATTAGTCGAATTGAGATGTGCGGTCAGCGATTTGTCTAAGTTTGACATGAAATTTAAAAATAAATACGGAATTGTGGATACATGAAGTTCACATAGGGTGATAAAATAGGACCAGAAATTTAGTATTATACCACCCAAGTTACCTTAAAAACCTAGGTTTTGGAAATATGGGTGATTAAAATAGTCGCTATGTGATGTATGGACAACGATTTGTCTAGGTTTGACATAAAATATAAAAATAAATACGGAATTGTGGATACATGACGTACACATAGGGTGATAGAATAGGACCAGAACTTTAGTACTATACCACCCAAGTTACCTTAAAAACTTAGGTTTTTGAAATATTGGTGATTAAATTAGTCGCTATGCGATGTGCGGACAACGATTTTTCTAAGTATGACATGAAATATAATAATAAATACGGAGGTGTGCCAACATGACGTATACATAGGATGATAGAATAGGTCCTGACATTTAGTATTATACCACCCAAGTTACCGTAAAAACTTAGGTTTTGGAAATATGGGTGATTAAATTAGTCGCTATGCGATGTGCGGACAACGATTTGTCTAAGTTTGACATAAAATATAAAATAAATACGGCAGTGTGTCAGCATGACGTACACGTAGGATGAAAGAATAGGACCAGAACTTTAGTACTATACCACCCAAGTTACCGTAAAATCTTAGATTTTGGAAATATGGCTGATTAAAGTAGTCGCATTGAGATGTGCGGACAGCGATTTGTCAAAGTATGACATGAAAAATGAAATAAATACGGAAGTGTGCCAACATGACGTACACATAGGATGATAGAATAGGTCCTGAAATTTAGTATTATACCACCCAAGTTACCTTAAAAACTTAGGTTTTGGAAATATGGGTGATTAAATTAGTCGCTATGCGATGTGCGGACAACGATTTGTCTAAGTTTGACATGAAATATAAAAATAAATACGGAATTGTGGATACATGACGTACACATAGGGTGATAGAATAGGACCAGAACTTCTGTATTATACCACCCAAGTTACCGTAAAAACTTAGGTTTTGGAAATATGGCTGATTAAAGTAGTCGCATTGAGATGTGCGTACAGCGATTTGTCAAAGTATGACATGAAAAATAAAATAAATACGGAAGTGTGCCAACATGACGTACACATTGGATGAAAGAATAGGACCAGAACTTTAGTACTATACCACCCAAGTTACCTTAAAAACTTAGGTTTTGGAAATATGGGTGATTAAATTAGTCGCTATGCGATGTGCGGACAACGATTTGTCTAAGTATGACATGAAATATAATAATAAATACGGAGGTGTGCAAACATTACGTACACGTAGGGTGATAGAATAGGACCAGGACTTCTGTATTATACCACCCAAGTTACCGTAAAAACTTAGGTTTTGGAAATATGGCTGATTAAAGTAGTCGCATTGAGATGTGCGGACAGAGATTTGTCGAAGTTTGACACGAAATATAAAAAAAATACGGAGGTGTGCCAACATGACGTACACAAAGGATGATAGAATAGGTCCAGAACTTTAGAATTATACCACCCAAGTTACCGTAAAAACTTAGGTTTTGGAAATATGGGTGATTAAATTAGTCGCTATGCGATGTGCGGACAACGATATGTCGAAGTTTGACACGAAATATAAAAAAATACGGAGGTGTGCCAACATGACGTACACATAGGATGATAGAATAGGTCCAGAACTTTAGTACTATACCTACCAAGTTACCGTAAAAACTTAGGTTTTGGAAATATGGGTGATTAAATTAGTCGCTATGCGATGTGCGGACAACGATTTGTCTAAGTATGACATGAAATATAAAAATAAATACGGAATTGTGGATACATGACGTACACATAGGGTGATAGAATAGGACCAGAACTTCTGTATTATACCACCCAAGTTACCGTGAAAACTAAGGTTTTGGAAATATGGCTGATTAAAGTAGTCGCATTGAGATGTGCGTACAGCGATTTGTCAAAGTATGACATGAAAAATAAAATAAATACGGAAGTGTGCCAACATGACGTACACATTGGATGAAAGAATAGGACCAGAACTTTAGTACTATACCACCCAAGTTACCTTAAAAACTTAGGTTTTGGAAATATGGGTGATTAAATTAGTCGCTATGCGATGTGCGGACAACGATTTGTCTAAGTATGACATGAAATATAATAATAAATACGGAGGTGTGCCAACATTACGTACACGTAGGGTGATAGAATAGGACCAGAACTTCTGTATTATACCACCCAAGTTACCGTAAAAACTTAGGTTTTGGAAATATGGCTGATTAAAGTAGTCGCATTGAGATGTGCGGACAGAGATTTGTCGAAGTTTGACACGAAATATAAAAAAAATACGGAGGTGTGCCAACATGACGTACACAAAGGATGATAGAATAGGTCAAGAACTTTAGAATTATACCACCCAAGTTACCGTAAAAACTTAGGTTTTGGAAATATGGCTGATTAAAGTAGTCGCATTGAGATGTGCGGACAGCGATTTGTCAAAGTATGACATGAAAAATAAAATAAATACGGAAGTGTGCCAACATGACGTACACATAGGATGATAGAATAGGTCCTGAAATTTAGTATTATACCACCCAAGTTACCTTAAAAACTTAGGTTTTGGAAATATGGGTGATTAAATTAGTCGCTATGCGATGTGCGGACAACGATTTGTCAAAGTTTGACATGAAATATAAAAATAAATACGGAATTGTGGATACATGACGTACACATAGGGTGATAGAATAGGACCAGAACTTCTGTATTATACCACCCAAGTTACCGTAAAAACTTAGGTTTTGGAAATATAGCTGATTAAAGTAGTCGCATTGAGATGTGCGGACAGAGATTTGTCGAAGTTTGACACGAAATATAAAAAAAATACGGAGGTGTGCCAACATGACGTACACATAGGATGATAGAATAGGATTAGAACTATATTATTATACCACCCAAGTTACCGTAAAAACGTAGGTTTTGGAAATATGGGTGATTAAATTAGTCGCTATGCGATGTGCGGACAACGATTTGTCTAAGTTTGACATGAAATATAAAAATAAATACGGAATTTTGGAAACATGTCGTACACATTGGTTGATAGAATAGGATTAGAACTATATTATTATACCACTCAGGTTACCGTCAAAACTTAGGTTTTGGAAATATGGGTGATTAAAATAGTCGCTTTGGATGTGTGGACAGCGATCCACCTAAGTTTGACATAAAATATAAAATAAATACGGCAGTGTGTCAGCATGACGTACACGTAGGATGAAAGAATAGGACCAGAACTTTAGTACTATACCAACCAAGTTACCTTAAAAACTTAGGTTTTGGAAATATTTGTGATTAAATTAGTCGCTATGCGATGTGCGGACAACGATATGTCGAAGTTTGACACGAAATATAAAAAAATACGGAGTTGTGCCAACATGACGTACACATAGGATGATAGAATAGGTCCTGAAATTTAGTATTATACCACCCAAGTTACCTTAAAAACTTAGGTTTTGGAAATATGGGTGATTAAATTAGTCGCTATGCGATGTGCGGACAACGATTTGTCTAAGTTTGACATGAAATATAAAAGTAAATACGGAATTGTGGATACATGACGTACACATAGGGTGATAGAATAGGACCAGAACTTCTGTATTATACCACCCAAGTTACCGTAAAAACTTAGGTTTTGGAAATATGGCTGATTAAAGTAGTCGCATTGAGATGTGCGTACAGCGATTTGTCAAAGTATGACATGAAAAATAAAATAAATACGGAGGTGTGCCAACATGACGTACACATTGGATGAAAGAATAGGACCAGAACTTTAGTACTATACCACCCAAGTTACCTTAAAAACTTAGGTTTTGGAAATATGGGTGATTAAATTAGTCGCTATGCGATGTGCGGACAACGATTTGTCTAAGTATGACATGAAATATAATAATAAATACGGAGGTGTGCCAACATTACGTACACGTAGGGTGATAGAATAGGACCAGAACTTCTGCATTATACCACCCAAGTTACCGTAAAAACTTAGGTTTTGGAAATATGGCTGATTAAAGTAGTCGCATTGAGATGTGCGGACAGAGATTTGTCGAAGTTTGACACGAAATATAAAAAAAATACAGAGGTGTGCCAACATGACGTACACAAAGGATGATAGAATAGGTCCAGAACTTTAGAATTATACCACCCAAGTTACCGTAAAAACTTAGGTTTTGGAAATATGGCTGATTAAAGTAGTCGCATTGAGATGTGCGGATAGCGATTTGTCAAAGTATGACATGAAAAATAAAATAAATACGGAAGTGTGCCAACATGACGTACACATAGGATGATAGAATAGGTCCTGAAATTTAGTATTATACCACCCAAGTTACCTTAAAAACTTAGGTTTTGGAAATATGGGTGATTAAATTAGTCGCTATGCGATGTGCGGACAACGACTTGTCTAAAATTGACATGAAATATAAAAATAAATACGGAATTGTGGATACATGACGTACACATAGGGTGATAGAATAGGACCAGAACTTCTGTATTATACCACCCAAGTTACCGTAAAAACTTAGGTTTTGGAAATATGGCTGATTAAAGTAGTCGCATTGAGATGTGCGGACAGAGATTTGTCGAAGTTTGACACGAAATATAAAAAAAATACGGAGGTGTGCCAACATGACGTACACAAAGGATGATAGAATAGGTCCAGAACTTTAGAATTATACCACCCAAGTTACCGTAAAAACTTAGGTTTTGGAAATATGGCTGATTAAAGTAATCGCATTGAGATGTGCGGACAGCGATTTGTCTAAGTTTGACATGATATATTAAAATAAATACGGAATATTGGATACATGACGTACACATAGGGTGATAGAATAGGACCAGAACTTCTGTATTATACCACCCAAGTTACCGTAAAAACTTAGGTTTTGGAAATATGGGTGATTAAATTAGTCGCTATGCGATGTGCGGACAACGATTTGTCTAAGTTTGACATGAAATATAAAAATAAATACGGAATTGTGGATACATGACGTACACATAGGGTGATAGAATAGGACCAGAACTTCTGTATTATACCACCCAAGTTACCGTAAAAACTTAGGTTTTGGAAATATGGCTGATTAAAGTAGTCGCATTGAGATGTGCGGACAGCGATTTGTCAAAGTATGACATGAAATATAATAATAAATACGGAGGTGTGCCAACATTACGTACACGTAGGGTGATAGAATAGGACCAGAACTTCTGTATTATACCACCCAAGTTACCGTAATAACTTAGGTTTTGGGAATTTGGCTGATTAAAGTAGTCGCATTGAGATGTGCGGACAGAGATTTGTCGAAGTTTGACACGAAATATAAAAAAAATACGGAGGTGTGCCAACATGACGTACACATAGGATGATAGAATAGGTCCAGAACATTAGTACTATACCACCCAAGTTACCGTAAAAACTTAGGTTTTGGAAATATGGGTGATTAAATTAGTCGCTATGCGATGTGCGGACAACGATTTGTCTAAGTATGACATGAAATATAATAATAAATACGGAGGTGTGCCAACATTACGTACACGCAGGGTGATAGAATAGGACCAGAACTTCTGTATTATACCAACCAAGTTACCGTAAAAACTTAGGTTTTGGAAATATGGCTGATTAAAGTAGTCGCATTGAGATGTGCGGACATAGATTTGTCGAAGTTTGACACGAAATATAAAAAAATACAGAGGTGTGCCAACATGACGTACACATAGGATGATAGAATAGGTCCAGAACTTTAGTACTATACCACCCAAGTTACCGTTAAAACTTAGGTTTTGGAAATATGGCTGATTAAAGTAGTCGCATTGAGATGTGCGGACAGCGATTTGTCAAAGTATGACATGAAAAATAAAATAAATACGGAAGTGTGCCAACATGACGTACACATAGGATGATAGAATAGGTCCTGAAATTTAGTATTATACCACCCAAGTTACCTTAAAAACTTAGGTTTTGGAAATATGGGTGATTAAATTAGTCGCTATGCGATGTGCGGACAACGATTTGTCTAAGTTTGACATGAAATATAAAAATAAATACGGAATTGTGGATACATGACGTACACATAGGGTGATAGAATAGGACCAGAACTTCTGTATTATACCACCCAAGTTACCTTAAAAACTTAGGTTTTGGAAATATGGGTGATTAAATTAGTCGCTATGCGATGTGCGGACAACGATTTGTCTAAGTTTGACATGAAATATAAAAATAAATACGGAATTTTGGATACATGACGTACACATTGGTTGATAGAATAGGATTAGAACTATATTATTATACCACTCAGGTTACCGTCAAAACTTAGGTTTTGGAAATACGGGTGATTAAAATAGTCGCTTTGGATGTGTGGACAGCGATCCACCTAAGTTTGACATAAAATATAAAATAAATACGGTAGTGTGTCAGCATGACGTACACGTAGGATGAAAGAATAGGACCAGAACTTTAGTACTATACCAACCAAGTTACCTTAAAAACTTAGGTTTTGGAAATATGGCTGATTAAAGTAGTCGCTATGCGATGTGCAGACAACGATATGTCGAAGTTTGACACGAAATATAAAAATAAATACGGAATTGTGGATACATGACGTACACATAGGGTGATAGAATAGGACCAGAACTTCTGTATTATACCACCCAAGTTACCGTAAAAACTTAGGTTTTGGAAATATGGCTGATTAAAGTAGTCGCATTGAGATGTGCGGACAGAGATTTGTCGAAGTTTGACACGAAATATAAAAAAATACGGAGGTGTGCCAACATGACGTACACATAGGATGATAGAATAGGTCCAGAACTTAGTACTATACCACCCAAGTTACCGTAAAAACTTAGGTTTTGGAAATATGGCTGATTAAAGTAGTCGCATTTAGATGTGCGGACAGCGATTTGTCTAAGTTTGACATGAAATATAAAAATAAATACGGAATTGTGGATACATGACGTACACATAGGGTGATAGAATAGGACCAGAACTTCTGTATTATACCACCCAAGTTACCGTAAAAACTTAGGTTTTGGAAATATGGCTGATTAAAGTAGCCGCATTGAGATGTGCGGACAGCGATTTATCAAAGTATGACATGAAAAATAAAATAAATACGGAAGTGTGCCAACATTACGTACACATAGGATGATAGAATAGGTCCTGAAATTTAGTATTATACCAACCCAAGTTACCTTAAAAACTTAGGTTTTGGAAATATGGGTGATTAACTTAGTCGCTATGCGATGTGCGGACAACGATTTGTCTAAGTTTGACATGAAATATGAAAATAAATACGGAATTGTGTATACATGACGTACACATAGGGTGATAGAATAGGACCAGAACTTCTGTATTATACCACCCAAGTTACCGTAAAAACTTAGGTTTTGGAAATATGGGTGATTAAATTAGTCGCTATGCGATGTGCGGACAACGATTTGTCTACGTTTGACATGAAATATAAAAATAAATACGGAATTTTGGATACATGACGTACACATTGGTTGATAGAATAGGATTAGAACTATATTATTATACCACTCAGGTTACCGTCAAAACTTAGGTTTTGGAAATACGGGTGATTAAAATAGTCGCTTTGGATGTGTGGACAGCGATCCACCTAAGTTTGACATAAAATATAAAATAAATACGGCAGTGTGTCAGCATGACGTACACGTAGGATGAAAGAATAGGACCAGAACTTTAGTACTATACCAACCAAGTTACCTTAAAAACTTAGGTTTTGGAAATATGGGTGATTAAATTAGTCGCTATGCGATGTGCGGACAACGATTTGTCTAAGTTTGACATAAAATATAAAAATAAATACGGAATTGTGGATACATGACGTACACATAGGGTGATAGAATAGGACCAGAACTTCTGTATTATACCACCCAAGTTACCGTAAAAACTTAGGTTTTGGAAATATGGCTGATTAAAGTAGTCGCATTGAGATGTGCGGACAGCGATTTGTCAAAGTATGACATGAAAAATAAAATAAATACGGAAGTGTGCCAACATGACGTACACATAGGATGATAGAATAGGTCCTGAAATTTAGTATTATACCACCCAAGTTACCTTAAAAACTTAGGTTTTGGAAATATGGGTGATTAAATTAGTCGCTATGCGATGTGCGGACAACGATTTGTCAAAGTTTGACATGAAATATAAAAATAAATACGGAATTGTGGATACATGACGTACACATAGGGTGATAGAATAGGACCAGAACTTCTGTATTATACCACCCAAGTTACCGTAAAAACTTAGGTTTTGGAAATATAGCTGATTAAAGTAGTCGCATTGAGATGTGCGGACAGAGATTTGTCGAAGTTTGACACGAAATATAAAAAAAATACGGAGGTGTGCCAACATGACGTACACATAGGATGATAGAATAGGTCCAGAACTTTAGTACTATACCACCCAAGTTACCGTAAAAACTTAGATTTTGGAAATATGGCTGATTAAAGTAGTCGCATTGAGATGTGCGGACAGCGATTTGTCAAAGTATGACATGAAAAATGAAATAAATACGGAAGTGTGGCAACATGACGTACACATAGGATGATAGAATAGGTCCTGAAATTTAGTATTATACCACCCAAGTTACCTTAAAAACTTAGGTTTTGGATATATGGGTGATTAAATTAGTCGCTATGCGATGTGCGGACAACGATTTGTCTAAGTTTGACATGAAATATAAAAATAAATACGGAATTGTGGATACATGACGTACACATAGGGTGATAGAATAGGACCAGAACTTCTGTATTATACCACCCAAGTTACCGTAAAAACTTAGGTTTTGGAAATATGGGTGATTAAATTAGTCGCTATGCGATGTGCGGACAACGATTTGTCGAAGTTTGACACGAAATAAAAAAAATACGGGGTGTGCCAACATGACGTACACATAGGATGATAGAATAGGTCCAGAACGTTAGTACTATACCACCCAAGTTACCGTAAAAACTTAGGTTTTAGAAATATGGGTGATTAAATTAGTCGCTATGCGATGTGCGGACAACGATTTGTCTAAGTTTGACATGAAATATAAAAATAAATAAGGAGGGTGTGCCAACGTTACGTACACGTAGGATGAAAGAATAGGACCAGAGCTTTAGTACTATACCACCCAAGTTACCTTAAAACTTAGGTTTTGGAAATATGGCTGATTAAAGTAGTCGCTTTGCGATGTGCGGACAGCGATTTGTCTAAGTTTGACATGAAATATAAAAATAAATACGGAATTGTGGATACATGACGTACACATAGGGTGATAGAATAGGACCAGAACTTCTGTATTATACCACCCAAGTTACCGTAAAAACTTATTTTTTGGAAATATGGCTGATTAAAGTAGTCGCATTGAGATGTGCGGACAGCGATTTGTCAAAGTATGACATGAAAAATAAAATAAATACGGAAGTCTGCCAACATGACGTACACATAGGATGATATAATAGGTCCAGAACTTTAGTACTATACCACCCAAGTTACCGTAAAAACTTAGGTTTTGGAAATATGGGTGATTAAATTAGTCGCTATGCGATGTGCGGACAACGATTTGTCTAAGTTTGACATGAAATATAAAAATAAATACGGAATTGTGGATACATGACGTACACATAGGGTGATAGAATAGGACCAGAACTTCTGTATTATACCACCCAAGTTACCGTAAAAACTTAGGTTTTGGAAATATGGGTGATTAAATTAGTCGCTTTGCGATGTGCGGACAACGATTTGTCTAAGTTTAACATGAAATATAAAAAAATACTGAATTGTGGATACATGACGTACACATTGGATGAAAAAATAGGACCAGAACTTTAGTACTATACCACCCAAGTTACCTTAAAAACTTAGGTTTTGGAAATATGGGTGATTAAATTAGTCGCTATGCGATGTGCTGACAACGATTTGTCTAAGTATGACATGAAATATAATAATAAATACGGAGGTGTGCCAACATTACGTACACGTAGGGTGATAGAATAGGACCAGAACTTCTGTATTATACCACCCAAGTTACCGTAAAAACTTAGGTTTTGGAAATATGGCTGATTAAAGTAGTCGCATTGAGATGTGCGGACAGAGATTTGTCGAAGTTTGACACGAAATATAAAAAAATACGGAGGTGTGCCAACATGACGTACACATAGGATGATAGAATAGGTCCAGACCTTTAGTACTATACCACCCAAGTTACCGTAAAAACTTAGGTTTTGGAAATATGGCTGATTAAAGTAGTCGCATTGAGATGTGCGGACAGCGATTTGTCTAAGTTTGACATGAAATATAAAAATAAATACGGAGGTGTGCCAACATGACGTACACATAGGATGATAGAAGAGGTCTAGAACTTTAGTACTATACCACCCAAGTTAACGTAAAAACTTAGGTTTTGGAAATATGGCTGATTAAAGTAGTCGCATTGAGATGTGCGGACAGAGATTTGTCGAAGTTTGACACGAAATATAAAAAAATACGGAAGTGTGCCAACATGACGTACACATAGGATGAAAGAATAGGACCAGAACTTTAGTACTATACCACCCAAGTTACCTTAAAAACTTAGGTTTTGGAAATATGGGTGATTAAATTAGTCGCTATGCGATGTGCGGACAACGATTTGTCTAAGTATGACATGAAATATAATAATAAATACGGAGGTGTGCCAACATGACGTTCACTTAGGATGATAGAATAGGTCCAGAACTTTAGTACTATACCACCCAAGTTACCGTAAAAACTTAGGTTTTGGAAATATGGGTGATTAAATTAGTCGCTATGCGATGAACGGACAACGATTTGTCGAAGTTTGACATGAAATATAAAAATAAATACGGAATTGTGGATACATGACGTACACATAGGGTGATAGAATAGGACCAGAACTTACCGTAAAAACTTAGGTTTTGGAAATATGGGTGATTAAATTAGTCGCTATGCGATGTGCGGACAACGATTTGTCGAAGTTTGACACGAAATATAAAAAAAATACGGAGGTGTGCCAACATGACGTACACATAGGATGATAGAATAGGTCCAGACCTTTAGTACTATACCACCCAAGTTACCGTAAAAAACTTAGGTTTTGGAAATATGGCTGATTAAAGTAGTCGCATTGAGATGTGCGGACAGCGATTTGTTTAAGTTTGACATGAAATATAAAAATAAATACGGAGGTGTGCCAACATGACGTACACATAGGATGATAGAACAGGTCCAGAACTTTAGTACTATACCACCCAAGTTACCGTAAAAACTTAGGTTTTGGAAATATGGCTGATTAAAGTAGTCGCATTGAGATGTGCGGACAGAGATTTGTCGAAGTTTGACACGAAATATAAAAAAAATACGGAAGTGTGCCAACATGACGTACACATAGGATGAAAGAATAGGACCAGAACTTTAGTTCTATACCACCCAAGTTACCTTAAAAACTTAGGTTTTGGAAATATGGGTGATTAAATTAGTCGCTATGCGATGTGCGGACAACGATTTGTCTAAGTATGACATGAAATATAATAATAAATACGGAGGTGTGCCAACATGACGTACACTTAGGATGATAGAATAGGTCCAGAACTTTAGTACTATACCACCCAAGTTACCGTAAAAACTTAGGTTTTGGAAATATGGGTGATTAAATTAGTCGCTATGCGATGAACGGACAACGATTTGTCGAAGTTTGACATGAAATATAAAAATAAATACGGAATTGTGGATACATGACGTACACATAGGGTGATAGAATAGGACCAGAACTTACCGTAAAAACTTAGGTTTTGGAAATATGGGTGATTAAATCAGTCGCTATGCGATGTGCGGACAACGATTTGTCGAAGTTTGACATGAAATATAAAAAAATACGGAGGTGTGCCAACATGACGTACACATAGGATGATAGAATAGGTCCAGATCTTTAGTACTATACCACCCAAGTTACCGTAAAAACTTAGGTTTTGGAAATATGGGTGATTAAATTAGTCGCTATGCGATGTGCGGACAACGATTTGTCTAATTATGACATGAAATATAATAATAAATACGGAGGTGTGCCAACATGACGTACACATAGGGTGATAGAATAGGACCAGAACTTCTGTATCATACCACCCAAGTTACCGTAAAAACTTAGGTTTTGGAAATATGGCTGATTAAAGTAGTCGCATTGAGATGTGCGGACAGCGATTTGTCAAAGTTTGACATGAAATATAAAAATAAATACGGAATTGTGGATACATGACGTACACATTGGGTGATAGAATAGGACCAGAACTTCTGTATTATACCACCCAAGCTACCTTAAAAACTTAGGTTTTGGAAATATGGGTGATAAAATTAGTCGCTATGCGATGTGCGGACAACGATTTGTCTAAGTTTGACATGAAATATAAAAATAAATACGGAATTGTGGATACATGACGTACACATAGGGTGATAGAATAGGACCAGAACTTCTGTATTATACCACCCAAGTTACCGTAAAAACTTAGGTTTTGGAAATATGGCTGATTAAAGTAGTCGCATTGAGATGTGCGGACAGCGATTTGTCAAAGTATGACATGAAAAATAAAATAAATACGGAAGTGTGCCAACATGACGTACACATAGGATGAAAGAATTGGACCAGAACTTTAGTACTATACCACCCAAGTTACCTTAAAAACTTAGGTTTTGGAAATATGGGTGATTAAATTAGTCGCTATGCGATGTGCGGACAACGATTTGTCTAAGTATGACATGAAATATAATAATAAATACGGAGGTGTGCCAACATGACGTACACATAGGATGATAGAATAGGTCCAGAACTTTAGTACTATACCTCCCAAGTTACCGTAAAAACTTAGGTTTTGGAAATATGGGTGATGAAATTAGTCGCTATGCGATGTGCGGACAACGATTTGTCGAAGTTTGACATGAAATATAAAAATAAATACGGAGGTGTGCCAACATTACGTACACGTAGGGTGATAGGATAGGACCAGAACGTCTGTATTATACCACCCAAGTTACCGTAAAACTTAGGTTTTGGAAATATGGGTGATTAAATTAGTCGCTTTGGATGTGTGGACAGCGATTTGTCAAAGTATGACATGAAATATAAAAAAATACGGAGGTGTGTCAGCATGACGTACATGTAGGATGAAAGAATAGGACCAGAACTTTAGTACTATACCACCCAAGTTACCTTAAAAACTTAGGTTTTGGAAATATGGCTGATTAAAGTAGTCGCATTGAGATGTGCGGACAGAGATTTGTCGAAGTTTGACACGAAATATAAAAAAAATACGGAATTATGGATACATGACGTACACATAGGGTGATAGAATAGGACCAGAACTTCTGTATTATACCACCCAAGTTACCGTAAAAACTTAGGTTTTGGAAATATGGGTGATTAAATTAGTCGCTATGCGATGTGCGGACAACGATATGTCGAAGTTTGACACGAAATATAAAAAAATACGGAGGTGTGCCAACATGACGTACACATAGGATGATAGAATAGGTCCAGAACTTTAGTACTATACCTACCAAGTTACCGTAAAAACTTAGGTTTTGGAAATATGGGTGATTAAATTAGTCGCTATGCGATGTGCGGACAACGATTTGTCTAAGTTTGACATGAAATATAAAAATAAATACGGAATTGTGGATACATGACGTACACATAGGGTGATAGAATAGGACCAGAACTTCTGTATTATACCACCCAAGTTACCGTAAAAACTTAGGTTTTGGAAATATAGTTGATTAAAGTAGTCGCATTGAGATGTGCGGACAGAGATTTGTCGAAGTTTGACACGAAATATAAAAAAATACAGAGGTGTGCCAACATGACGTACACATAGGATGATAGAATAGGTCCAGAACTTTAGTACTATACCACCCAAGTTACCGTAAAAACTTAGGTTTTGGAAATATGGCTGATTAAAGTAGTCGCATTGAGATGTGCGGACAGCGATTTGTCAAAGTATGACATGAAAAATAAAATAAATACGGAAGTGTGCCAACATGACGTACACATAGGATGATAGAATAGGTCCTGAAATTTAGTATTATACCACCCAAGTTACCTTAAAAACTTAGGTTTTGGAAATATGGGTGATTAAATTAGTCGCTATGCGATGTGCGGACAACGATTTGTCTAAGTTTGACATGAAATATAAAAATAAATACGGAATTGTGGATACATGACGTACACATAGGGTGATAGAATAGGACCAGAACTTCTGTATTATACCACCCAAGTTACCGTAAAAACTTAGGTTTTGGAAATATGGGTGATTAAATTAGTCGCTATGCGATGTGCGGACAACGATTTGTCTAAGTTTGACATGAAATATAAAAATAAATACGGAATTTTGGATACATGACGTACATATTGGTTGATAGAATAGGATTAGAACTATATTATTATACCACTCAGGTTACCGTCAAAACTTAGGTTTTGGAAATACGGGTGATTAAAATAGTCGCTTTGGATGTGTGGACAGCGATCCACCTAAGTTTGACATAAAATATAAAATAAATACGGCAGTGTGTCAGCATGACGTACACGTAGGATGAAAAAATAGGACCAGAACTTTAGTACTATACCAACCAAGTTACCTTAAAAACTTAGGTTTTGGAAATATGGGTGATTAAATTAGTCGCTATGCGATGTGCGGACAACGATTTGTCTAAGTTTGACATAAAATATAAAAATAAATACGGAATTGTGGATACATGACGTACACATAGGGTGATAGAATAGGACCAGAACTTCTGTATTATACCACCCAAGTTACCGTAAAAACTTAGGTTTTGGAAATATGGCTGATTAAAGTTGTCGCATTGAGATGTGCGGACAGAGATTTGTCGAAGTTTGACACGAAATATAAAAAAATACGGAGGTGTGCCAACATGACGTACACATAGGATGATAGAATAGGTCCAGAACTTTAGTACTATACCACCCAAGTTACCGTAAAAACTTAGATTTTGGAAATATGGCTGATTAAAGTAGTCGCATTGAGATGTGCGGGCAGCGATTTGCCTAAGTTTGACATGAAATATAAAAATAAATACGGAATTGTGGATACATGACGTACACATAGGGTGATAGAATAGGACCAGAATTTCTGTATTATACCACCCAAGTTACCGTAAAAACTTAGGTTTTGAAAATATGGCTGATTAAAGTAGTCGCATTGAGATGTGCGGACAGCGATTTGTCAAAGTATGACATGAAAAATAAAATAAATACGGAAGTGTGCCAACATGACGTACACATAGGATGATAGAATAGGTCCTGAAATTTAGTATTATACCACCCAAGTTACCTTAAAAACTTAGGTTTTGGAAATATGGGTGATTAAATTAGTCGCTATGCGATGTGCGGACAACGATTTGTCAAAGTTTGACATGAAATATAAAAATAAATACGGAATTGTGGATACATGACGTACACATAGGGTGATAGAATAGGACCAGAACTTCTGTATTATACCACCCAAGTTACCGTAAAAACTTAGGTTTTGGAAATATAGCTGATTAAAGTAGTCGCATTGAGATGTGCGGACAGAGATTTGTCGAAGTTTGACACGAAATATAAAAAAAATACGGAGGTGTGCCAACATGACGTACACATAGGATGATAGAATAGGTCCAGAACTTTAGTACTATACCACCCAAGTTACCGTAAAAACTTAGATTTTGGAAATATGGCTGATTAAAGTAGTCGCATTGAGATGTGCGGACAGCGATTTGTCAAAGTATGACATGAAAAATGAAATAAATACGGAAGTGTGCCAACATGACGTACACATAGGATGATAGAATAGGTCCTGAAATTTAGTATTATACCACCCAAGTTACCTTAAAAACTTAGGTTTTGGAAATATGGGTGATTAAATTAGTCGCTATGCGATGTGCGGACAACGATTTGTCTAAGTTTGACATGAAATATAAAAATAAATACGGAATTGTGGATACATGACGTCCACATAGGGTGATAGAATAGGACCAGAACTTCTGTATTATACCACCCAAGTTACCGTAAAAACTTAGGTTTTGGAAATATGGCTGATTAAAGTAGTCGCATTGAGATGTGCGTACAGTGATTTGTCAAAGTATGACATGAAAAATAAATTAAATACGGAAGTGTGCCAACATGACGTACACATTGGATGAAAGAATAGGACCAGAACTTTAGTACTATACCACCCAAGTTACCTTAAAAACTTAGGTTTTGGAAATATGGGTGATTAAATTAGTCGCTATGCGATGTGCGGACAACGATTTGTCTAAGTATAACATGAAATATAATAATAAATACGGAGGTGTGCCAACATTACGTACACGTAGGGTGATAGAATAGGACCAGAACTTCTGTATTATACCACCCAAGTTACCGTAAAAACTTAGGTTTTGGAAATATGGCTGATTAAAGTAGTCGCATTGAGATGTGCGGACAGAGATTTGTCGAAGTTTGACACGAAATATAAAAAAATACGGAGGTGTGCCAACATGACGTACACATAGGATGATAGAATAGGTCCAGAACTTTAGTACTATACCACCCAAGTTACCGTAAAAACTTAGGTTTTGGAAATATGAGTGATTAAATTAGTCGCTATGCGATGTGCGGACAACGATTTGTCTAAGTATGACATGAAATATAATAATAAATACGGAGGTGTGCCTACATTACGTACACGTAGGGTGATAGAATAGGACCAGAACTTCTGTATTATACCACCCAAGTTACCGTAAAAACTTAGGTTTTGGAAATATGGCTGATTAAAGTAGTCGCATTGAGATGTGCGGACAGAGATTTGTCGAAGTTTGACACGAAATATAAAAAGAATACGGAGGTGTGCCAACATGACGTACACATAGGATGATAGAATAGGTCCAGACCTTTAGTACTATACCACCCAAGTTACCGTAAAAACTTAGGTTTTGGAAATATGGCTGATTAAAGTAGTCGCATTGAGATGTGCGGACAGCGATTTGTCTAAGTTTGACATGAAATATAAAAATAAATACGGAGGTGTGCCAACATGACGTACACATAGGATGATAGAACAGGTCCAGAACTTTAGTACTATACCACCCAAGTTACCGTAAAAACTTAGGTTTTGGAAATATGGCTGATTAAAGTAGTCGCATTGAGATGTGCGGACAGAGATTTGTCGAAGTTTGACACGAAATATAAAAAAAATACGGAAGTGTGCCAACATGACGTACACATAGGATGAAAGAATAGGACCAGAACTTTAGTACTATACCACCCAAGTTACCTTAAAAACGTAGGTTTTGGAAATATGGGTGATTAAATTAGTCGCTATGCGATGTGCGGACAACGATTTGTCTAAGTATGACATGAAATATAATAATAAATACGGAGGTGTGCCAACATGACGTACACTTAGGATGATAGAATAGGTCCAGAACTTTAGTACTATACCACCCAAGTTACCGTAAAAACTTAGGTTTTGGAAATATGGGTGATTAAATTAGTCGCTATGCGATGAACGGACAACGATTTGTCGAAGTTTGACATGAAATATAAAAATAAATACGGAATTGTGGATACATGACGTACACATAGGGTGATAGAATAGGACCAGAACTTACCGTAAAAACTTAGGTTTTGGAAATATGGGTGATTAAATTAGTCGCTATGCGATGTGCGGACAACGATTTGTCGAAGTTTGACACGAAATATAAAAAAATACGGAGGTGTGCCAACATGACGTACACATAGGATGATAGAATAGGTCCAGAACTTTAGTACTATACCACCCACGTTAACGTAAACACTTAGGTTTTGGAAATATGGGTGATTAAATTAGTCGCTATGCGATGTGCGGACAACGATTTGTCTAAGTATGACATTAAATATAATAATAAATACGGAGGTGTGCCAACATGACGTACACATAGGGTGATAGAATAGGACCAGAACTTCTGTATTATACCACCCAAGTTACCGTAAAAACTTAGGTTTTGGAAATATGGCTGATTAAAGTAGTCGCATTGAGATGTGCGGACAGCGATTTGTCAAAGTTTGACATGAAATATAAAAATAAATACGGAATTGTGGATACATGACGTACACATAGGGTGATAGAATAGGACCAGAACTTCTGTATTATACCACCCAAGCTACCTTAAAAACTTAGGTTTTGGAAATATGGGTGATAAAATTAGTCGCTATGCGATGTGCGGACAACGATTTGTCTAAGTTTGACATGAAATATAAAAATAAATACGGAATTGTGGATACATGACGTACACATAGGGTGATAGAATAGGACCAGAACTTCTGTATTATACCACCCAAGTTACCGTAAAAACTTAGGTTTTGGATATATGGCTGATTAAAGTAGTCGCATTGAGATGTGCGGACAGCGATTTGTCAAAGTATGACATGAAAAATAAAATAAATACGGAAGTGTGCCAACATGACGTACACATAGGATGAAAGAATAGGACCAGAACTTTAGTACTATACCACCCAAGTTACCTTAAAAACTTAGGTTTTGGAAATATGTGCGGACAACGATTTGTCTAAGTATGACATGAAATATAATAATAAATACGGAGGTGTGCCAACATGACGTACACATAGGATGATAGAATAGGTCCAGAACTTTAGTACTATACCTCCCAAGTTACCGTAAACACTTAGGTTTTGGAAATATGGGTGATGAAATTAGTCGCTATGCGATGTGCGGACAACGATTTGTCGAAGTTTGACATGAAATATAAAAATAAATACGGAGGTGTGCCAACATTACGTACACGTAGGGTGATAGGATAGGACCAGAACGTCTGTATTATACCACCCAAGTTACCGTAAAAACTTAGGTTTTGGAAATATGGGTGATTAAATTAGTCGCTTTGGATGTGTGGACAGCGATTTGTCAAAGTATGACATGAAATATAAAAAAATACGGAGGTGTGTCAGCATGACGTACATGTAGGATGAAAGAATAGGACCAGAACTTTAGTACTATACCACCCAAGTTACCTTAAAAACTTAGGTTTTGGAAATATGGCTGATTAAAGTAGTCGCATTGAGATGTGCGGACAGAGATTTGTCGAAGTTTGACACGAAATATAAAAAAAATACGGAATTATGGATACATGACGTACACATAGGGTGATAGAATAGGACCAGAACTTCTGTATTATACCACCCAAGTTACCGTAAAAACTTAGGTTTTGGAAATATGGGTGATTAAATTAGTAACTTGGTTAAGGTAACTTGGTTGGTATAGTACTAAAGTTCTGGTCCTATTCTTTCATCCTACGTGTACGTCATGCTGACACACTGCCGTATTTATTTTATATTTTATGTCAAACTTAGGTGGATCGCTGTCCACACATCCAAAGCGACTATTTTAATCACCCGTATTTCCAAAACCTAAGTTTTGACGGTAACCTGAGTGGTATAATAATATAGTTCTAATCCTATTCTATCAACCAATGTGTACGTCATGTATCCAAAATTCCGTATTTATTTTTATATTTCATGTCAAACTTAGACAAATCGTTGTCCGCACATCGCATAGCGACTAATTTAATCACCTATATTTCCAAAACCTAAGTTTTTACGGTAACTTGGGTGGTATAATACAGAAGTTCTGGTCCTATTCCATCACCCTATGTGTACGTCATGTATCCACAATTCCGTATTTATTTTATTTTTCATGTCATACTTTGACAAATCGCTGTCCGCACATCTCAATGCGACTACTTTAATCAGCCATATTTCCAAAACCTAAGTTTTTACGGTAACTTGGGTGGTATAGTACTAAAGTTCTGGTCCTATTCTTTCATCCTACGTCTACGTCATGCTGACACACTGCCGTATTTATTTTATATTTTATGTCAAACTTAGGTGGATCGCTGTCCACACATCCAAAGCGACTATTTTAATCACCCGTATTTCCAAAACCTAAGTTTTGACGGTAACCTGAGTGGTATTATAATATAGTTCTAATCCTATTCTATCACCCAATGTGTACGTCATGTATCCAAAATTCCGTATTTATTTTTATATTTCATGTCAAACTTAGACAAATCGTTGTCCGCACATCGCATAGCGACTAATTTAATCACCCATATTTCCAAAACCTAAGTTTTTACGGTAACTTGGGTGGTATAATACAGAAGTTCTGGTCCTATTCTATCACCCTATGTGTACGTCATGTATCCACAATTCCGTATTTATTGTTATATTTCATGTCAAACTTAGACAAATCGTTGTCCGCACATCGCATAGCGACTAATTTAATCACCCATATTTCCAAAACCTAAGTTTTTAAGGTAACTTGGGTGGTATAATACTAAATTTCAGGACCTATTCTATCATCCTATGTGTACGTCATGTTGGCACACTTCCGTATTTATTTTATTTTTCATGTCATACTTTGACAAATCGCTGTCCGCACATCTCAATGCGACTACTTTAATCAGCCATATTTCCAAAACCTAAGTTTTTACGGTAACTTGGTAGTACTAAAGTTCTGGACCTATTCTATCATCCTATGTGTACGTCATGTTGGCACACCTCCGTATTTTTTTTATATTTCGTGTCAAACTTCGACAAATCTCTGTCCGCACATCTCAATGCGACTACTTTAATCAGCCATATTTCCAAAACCTAAGTTTTTACGGTAACTTGGGTGGTATAATACAGAAGTTCTGGTCCTATTCTATCACCCTACGTGTACGTAATGTTGGCACACCTCCGTATTTATTATTATATTTCATGTCATACTTAGACAAATCGTTGTCCGCACATCGTATAGCGACTAATTTAATCAGCAATATTTCCAAAACCAAAATTTTTAAGGTAACTTGGGTGGTATGGTACTAAAGTTCTGGTCCTATTCTTTCATCCTACGTGTACGTCATGCTGACACACTGCCGTATTTATTTTATATTTTATGTCAAACTTAGGTGGATCGCTGTCCACACATCCAAAGCGACTATTTTAATCACCCGTATTTCCAAAACCTAAGTTTTGACGGTAACCTGAGTGGTATAATAATATAGTTCTAATCCTATTCTATCAACCAATGTGTACGTCATGTATCCAAAATTCCGTATTTATTTTTATATTTCATGTCAAACTTAGACAAATCGTTGTCCGCACATCGCATAGCGACTAATTTAATCACCCATATTTCCAAAACCTAAGTTTTTACGGTAACTTGGGTGGTATAATACAGAAGTTCTGGTCCTATTCTATCACCCTATGTGTACATCATGTATCCACAATTCCGTATTTATTTTTATATTTCATGTCAAACTTAGACAAATCGTTGTCCGCACATCGCATAGCGACTAATTTAATCACCCATATTTCCAAAATCTACGTTTTTAAGGTAACTTGGGTGGTATAATACTAAATTTCAGGACCTATTCTATCATCCTATGTGTACGTCATGTTGGCACACTTCCGTATTTATTTTATTTTTCATGTCATACTTTGACAAATCGCTGTCCGCACATCTCAATGCGACTACTTTAATCAGCCATATTTCCAAAACCTAAGTTTTTACGGTAACTTGGGTGGTATAATACAGAAGTTCTGGTCCTATTCTATCACCCTACGTGTACGTAATGTTGGCACACCTCCGTATTTATTATTATATTTCATGTCATACTTAGACAAATCGTTGTCCGCACATCGCATAGCGACTAATTTAATCACCCATATTTCTAAAACCTAAGTTTTTAAGGTAACTTGGGTGGTATAGTACTAAAGTTCTGGTCCTATTCTTTCATCCTACGTGTACGTCATGCTGACACACTGCCGTATTTATTTTATATTTTATGTCAAACTTAAGTGGATCGCTGTCCACACATCCAAAGCGACTATTTTAATCACCCGTATTTCCAAAACCTAAGTTTTGACGGTAACCTGAGTGGTATTATAATATAGTTCTAATCCTATTCTATCACCCAATGTGTACGTCATGTATCCAAAATTCCGTATTTATTTTTATATTTCATGTCAAACTTAGACAAATCGTTTTCCGCACATCGCATAGCGACTAATTTAATCACCCATATTTCCAAAACCTAAGTTTTTAAGGTAACTTTGGTGGTATAGTACTAAAGTTCTGGTCCTATTCTTTCATCCTACGTGTACGTCATGCTGACACACTGCCGCATTTATTTTATATTTTATGTCAAACTTAGACAAATCGTTGTCCGCACATCGCATAGCGACTAATTTAATCACCCATATTTCCAAAACCTAAGTTTTTAAGGTAACTTGGGTGGTATAATACAGAAGTTCTGGTCCTATTCTATCACCCTATGTGTACGTCTTGTTGGCACACTTCCGTATTTATTTTATATTTCTTGTCAAACCTAGGCGGATCGCTGTCCACACATCCAAAGCGACTATTTTAATCACCCATATTTACAAAACCTAAGTTTTGACGGTAACCTAAGTGGTATAATACTATAGTTCTGGTCCTTTTCTATCACCCTATGTGTACGTCATGTATCCACTATTCCGTATTTATTTTATATTTCATTTCAAACTTAGACAATTCGTTGGCCGCACATCGCATAGCGACTAATCTTATCACCCATATTTCCAAAACCTAAGTTTTTAAGGTAACTTGGGTGGTATAATACTAAATTTCTGGTCCTATTTTATCACCCTATGTGGATGTCATGTATCCACAATTCCGTATTTATTTTTATATTTCATGTCATACTTTGACAAATCGTTGTCCGCACATCGCATAGCGACTAATTTAATCACCCATATTTCCAAAACCTAAGTTTTTAAGGTAACTTGGGTGGTATAATACTGAATTTCTGGACCTATTCTATCATCCTATGTGTACGTCATGTTTGCACACTTCCGTATTTATTTTATATTTCATGTTCAACTTAGACAAATCGCTGTCCGCATATCGCAAAGCGACTACTTTAATCAGCCATATTTCCAAAACCTAAGTGTTTACGGTAACTGGGGTGGTATAATACAGAAGTTCTGGTCCTATTCTATCACCCTATGTGTACGTCTTGTTGGCACACTTCCGTATTTATTTTATATTTCTTGTCAAACCTAGGCGGATCGCTGTCCACACATCCAAAGCGACTATTTTAATCACCCATATTTACAAAACCTAAGTTTTGACGGTAACCTAAGTGGTATAATACTATAGTTCTGGTCCTTTTCTATCACCCTATGTGTACGTCATGTATCCACTATTCCGTATTTATTTTATATTTCATGTCAAACTAAGGTGGATCGCTGTCCACACATACAAAGCGACTATTTTAATCACCCGTATTTCCAAAACCTAAGTTTTAACGGTAACCTGAGGGTATAACACTATAGTTCTTGTCCTATTCTACCACTCTATGTGTACGTCATGTACCCACAGATCCGTATTTATTTTTATATTTCATGTCAAACTTAGACAAATCGTTGTCCGCACATCGCATAGCGACTAATTTAATCACCCATATTTCCAAAACCTAAGTTTTTAAGGTAACTTGGATGGTATAATACTAAATTTCAGGACCTATTCTATCATCCTATGTGTACGTCATGTTGGCACACTTACGTATTTATTTTATTTTTCATGTCATACTTTGACAAATCGCTGTCCGCACATCTCAATGCGACTACTTTAATCAGCCATATTTCCAAAACCTAAGTTTTTACGGTAACTTGGGTGGTATAATACAGAAGTTCTGGTCCTATTTCATCACCCTACGTGTTCGTCATGCTGACACACTGCCGTATTTATTTTATATTTTATGTCAAAATTAGGTGGATCACTGTCCACACATCCAAAGCGACTATTTTAATCACCCGTATTTCCAAAACCTAGGTTTTTAAGGTAACTTGGGTGGTATAGTACTAAAGTTCTGGACCTATTCTATCATCCTATGTGTACGTCATGTTGGCACACCTCCGTATTTTTTTTATATCTCGTGTCAAACTTCGACAAATCTCTGTCCGCACATCTCAATGCGACTACTTTATTCAGCCATATTTCCAAAACCTAAGTTTTTACGGTAACTTGGGTGGTATAGTACTAAAGTTCTGGTCCTATTCTTTCATCCTACGTGTACGTCATGCTGACACACTGCCGTATTTATTTTATATTTTATGTCAATTTTAGGTGGATCGCTGTCCACACATCCAAAGCGACTATTTTAATCACCCGTATTTCCAAAACCTAAGTTTTTAAGGTAACTTGGGTGGTATAGTACTAAAGTTCTGGACCTATTCTATCATCCTATGTGTACGTCATGTTGGCACACCTCCGTATTTTTTTATATTTCGTGTCAAACTTCGACAAATCTCTGTCCGCACATCTCAATGCGACTACTTTAATCAGCCATATTTCCAAAACCTAAGTTTATACGGTAACTTGGGTGGTATAATACAGAAGTTCTGGTCCTATTCTATCACCCTATATGTACGTAATGTTGGCACACTTCCGTATTTATTATTATATTTCATGTCATACTTAGACAAATCGTTGTCCGCACATCGCATAGCGACTAATTTAATCACCCATATTTCAAAAACCTAAGTTTTTAAGGTAACTTGGGTGGTATAATACTAAATTTCAGGACCTATTCTATCATCCTATGTGTACGTCATCTTGGCACACTTCCGTATTTATTTTATTTTTCATGTCATACTTTGACAAATCGCTGTCCGCACATCTCAATGCGACTACTTTAATCAGCCATATTTCCAAAACCTAAGTTTTTACGGTAACTTGGGTGGTATAATACAGAAGTTCTGGTCCTATTCTATCACCCTATGTGTACGTCATGTATCCACAATTCCGTATTTATTTTTATATTTCATGTCAAACTTAGACAAATCGTTGTCCGCACATCGCATAGCGACTAATTTAATCACCCATATTTCCAAAACCTAAGTTTTTAAGGTAACTTGGGTGGTATAATACTAAATTTCAGGACCTATTCTATCATCCTATGTGTACGTCATGTTGGCACACTTCCGTATTTATTTTATTTTTCATGTCATACTTTGACAAATCGCTGTCCGCACATCTCAATGCGACTACTTTAATCAGCCATATTTCCAAAACCTAAGTTTTTACGGTAACTTGGGTGGTATAATACAGAAGTTCTGGTCCTATTTCATCACCCTACGTGTACGTCATGCTGACACACTGCCGTATTTATTTTATATTTTATGTCAAACTTAGGTGGATCACTGTCCACACATCCAAAGCGACTATTTTAATCACCCGTATTTCCAAAACCTAAGTTTTTAAGGTAACTTGGGTGGTATAGTACTAAAGTTCTGGACCTATTCTATCATCCTACGTGTACGTCATGTTGGCACACCTCCGTATTTTTTTATATTTCGTGTCAAACTTCGACAAATCTCTGTCCGCCCATCTCAAAGCGACTACTTTAATCAGCCATATTTCCAAAACATAAGTTTTTACGGTAACTTGGGTGGTATAATACAGAAGTTCTGGTCCTATTCTATCACCCTACGTGTACGTAATGATGGCACACCTCCGTATTTATTATTATATTTCATGTCATACTTAGACAAATCGTTGTCCGCACATCGCATAGCGACTAATTTAATCACCCATATTTCCAAAACCTAAGTTTTTAAGGTAACTTGGGTGGTATAGTACTAAAGTTCTGGTCCTATTCTTTCATCCTACGTGTACGTCATGCTGACACACTGCCGCATTTATTTTATATTTTATGTCAAACTTAGACAAATCGTTGTCCGCACATCGCATAGCGACTAATTTAATCACCCATATTTCCAAAACCTAAGTTTTTAAGGTAACTTGGGTGGTATAATACTAAATTTCTGGTCCTATTTTATCACCCTATGTGGATGTAATGTATCCACAATTCCGTATTTATTTTTATATTTCATGTCATACTTTGAAAAATCGTTGTCCGCACATCGCATAGCGACTAATTTAATCACTTATATTTCCAAAACCTAAGTTTTTAAGGTAACTTGGGTGGTATAATACAGAAGTTCTGGTCCTATTCTATCACCCTATGTGTACGTCTTGTTGGCACACTTCCGTATTTATTTTATATTTCTTGTCAAACCTAGGCGGATCGCTGTCCACACATCCAAAGCGACTATTTTAATCACCCATATTTACAAAACCTAAGTTTTGACGGTAACCTAAGTGGTATAATACTATAGTTCTGGTCCTTTTCTATCACCCTATGTGTACGTCATGTATCAACTATTCCGTATTTATTTTATATTTCATTTCAAACTTAGACAATTCGTTGGCCGCACATTGCATAGCGACTAATCTTATCACCCATATTTCCAAAACCTAAGTTTTTAAGGTAACTTGGGTGGTATAATACTAAATTTCTGGTCCTATTTTATCACCCTATGTGGATGTCATGTATCCACAATTCCGTATTTATTTTTATATTTCATGTCATACTTTGACAAATCGTTGTCCGCACATCGCATAGCGACTAATTTAATCACCCATATTTCCAAAACCTAAGTTTTTAAGGTAACTTGGGTGGTATAATACTGAATTTCTGGACCTATTCTATCATCCTATGTGTACGTCATGTTTGCAAACTTCCGTATTTATTTTATATTTCATGTTCAACTTAGACAAATCGCTGTCCGCATATCGCAAAGCGACTACTTTAATCAGCCATATTTCCAAAACCTAAGTTTTTACGGTAACTTGGGTGGTATAATACAGAAGTTCTGGTCCTATTCTATCACCCTATGTGTACGTCTTGTTGGCACACTTCCGTATTTATTTTATATTTCTTGTAAAACCTAGGCGGATCGCTGTCCACACATCCAAAGCGACTATTTTAATCACCCATATTTACAAAACCTAAGTTTTGACGGTAACCTAAGTGGTATAATACTATAGTTCTGGTCCTTTTCTATCACCCTATGTGTACGTCATGTATCCACTATTCCGTATTTATTTTATATTTCATGTCAAACTAAGGTGGATCGCTGTCCACACATAAAAAGCGACTATTTTAATCACCCGTATTTCCAAAACCTAAGTTTTAACGGTAACCTGAGGGTATAACACTATAGTTCTTGTCCTATTCTACCACTCTATGTGTACGTCATGTACCCACAGATCCGTATTTATTTTTATATTACATGTCAAACTTAGACAAATCGTTGTCCGCACATCGCATAGCGACTAATTTAATCACCCATATTTCCAAAACCTAATTTTTTAAGGTAACTTGGGTGGTATAATACTAAATTTCTGGACCTATTCTATCATCCTATGTGTACGTCATGTTGGCACACTTCCGTATTTATTTTATTTTTCATGTCATACTTTGACAAATCGCTGTCCGCACATCTCAATGCGACTACTTTAATCAGCCATATTTCCAAAACCTAAGTTTTTACGGTAACTTGGGTGGTATAATACAGAAGTTCTGGTCCTATTTCATCACCCTACGTGTACGTCATGCTGACACACTGCCGTATTTATTTTATATTTTATGTCAAAATTAGGTGGATCACTGTCCACACATCCAAAGCGACTATTTTAATCACCCGTATTTCCAAAACCTAGGTTTTTAAGGTAACTTGGGTGGTATAGTACTAAAGTTCTGGACCTATTCTATCATCCTATGTGTACGTCATGTTGGCACACCTCCGTATTTTTTTTATATCTCGTGTCAAACTTCGACAAATCTCTGTCCGCACATCTCAATGCGACTACTTTAATCAGCCATATTTCCAAAACCTAAGTTTTTACGGTAACTTGGGTGGTATAGTACTAAAGTTCTGGTCCTATTCTTTCATCCTACGTGTACGTCATGCTGACACACTGCCGTATTTATTTTATATTTTATGTCAAACTTAGGTGGATCGCTGTCCACACATCCAAAGCGACTATTTTAATCACCCGTATTTCCAAAACCTAAGTTTTTAAGGTAACTTGGGTGGTATAGTACTAAAGTTCTGGACCTATTCTATCATCCTATGTGTACGTCATGTTGGCACACCTCCGTATTTTTTTATATTTCGTGTCAAACTTCGACAAATCTCTGTCCGCACATCTCAATGCGACTACTTTAATCAGCCATATTTCCAAAACCTAAGTTTTTACGGTAACTTGGGTGGTATAATACAGAAGTTCTGGTCCTATTCTATCACCCTATATGTACGTAATGTTGGCACACTTCCGTATTTATTATTATATTTCATGTCATACTTAGACAAATCGTTGTCCGCACATCGCATAGCGACTAATTTAATCACCCATATTTCCAAAACCTAAGTTTTTAAGGTAACTTGGGTGGTATAATACTAAATTTCAGGACCTATTCTATCATCCTATGTGTACGTCATGTTGGCACACTTCCGTATTTATTTTATTTTTCATGTCATACTTTGACAAATCGCTGTCCGCACATCTCAATGCGACTACTTTAATCAGCCATATTTCCAAAACCTAAGTTTTTACGGTAACTTGGGTGGTATAATACAGAAGTTCTGGTCCTATTCTATCACCCTATGTGTACGTCATGTATCCACAATTCCGTATTTATTTTTATATTTCATGTCAAACTTAGACAAATCGTTGTCCGCACATCGCATAGCGACTAATTTAATCACCCAAATTTCCAAAACCTAAGTTTTTAAGGTAACTTGGGTGGTATAATACTAAATTTCAGGACCTATTCTATCATCCTATGTGTACGTCATGTTGGCACACTTCCGTATTTATTTTATTTTTCATGTCATACTTTGACAAATCGCTGTCCGCACATCTCAATGCGACTACTTTAATCAGCCATATTTCCAAAACCTAAGTTTTTAAGGTAACTTGGGTGGTATAATACAGAAGTTCTGGTCCTATTCTATCACCCTATGTGTACGTCTTGTTGGCACACTTCCGTATTTATTTTATATTTCTTGTCAAACCTAGGCGGATCGCTGTCCACACATCCAAAGCGACTATTTTAATCACCCATATTTACAAAACCTAAGTTTTGACGGTAACCTAAGTGGTATAATACTATAGTTCTGGTCCTTTTCTATCACCCTATGTGTACGTCATGTATCCCCTATTCCGTATTTATTTTATATTTCATGTCAAACTAAGGTGGATCGCTGTACACACATACAAAGCGACTATTTTAATCACCCGTATTTCCAAAACCTAAGTTTTAACGGTAACCTGAGGGTATAACACTATAGTTCTTGTCCTATTCTACCACTCTATGTGTACGTCATGTACCCACAGATCCGTATTTATTTTTATATTACATGTAAAATTAGACAAATCGTTGTCCGCACATCGCATAGCGACTAATTTAATCACCTATATTTCCAAAACCTAAGTTTTTAAGGTAACTTGGGTGGTATAATACTAAATTTCAGGACCTATTCTATCATCCTATGTGTACGTCATGTTGGCACACTTCCGTATTTATTTTATTTTTCATGTCATACTTTGACAAATCGCTGTCCGCACATCTCAATGCGACTACTTTAATCAGCCATATTTCCAAAACCTAAGTTTTTACGGTAACTTGGGTGGTATAATACAGAAGTTCTGGTCCTATTTCATCACCCTACGTGTACGTCATGCTGACACACTGCCGTATTTATTTTATATTTTATGTCAAAATTAGGTGGATCACTGTCCACACATCCAAAGCGACTATTTTAATCACCCGTATTTCCAAAACCTAGGTTTTTAAGGTAACTTGGGTGGTATAGTACTAAAGTTCTGGACGTATTCTATCATCCTATGTGTACGTCATGTTGGCACACCTCCGTATTTTTTTTATATCTCGTGTCAAACTTCGACAAATCTCTGTCCGCACATCTCAATGCGACTACTTTAATCAGCCATATTTCCAAAACCTAAGTTTTTACGGTAACTTGGGTGGTATAGTACTAAAGTTCTGGTCCTATTCTTTCATCCTACTTGTACGTCATGCTGACACACTGCCGTATTTATTTTATATTTTATGTCAAACTTAGGTGGATCGCTGTCCACACATCCAAAGCGACTATTTTAATCACCCGTATTTCCAAAACCTAAGTTTTTAAGGTAACTTGGGTGGTATAGTACTAAAGTTCTGGACCTATTCTATCATCCTATGTGTACGTCATGTTGGCACACCTCCGTATTTTTTTATATTTCGTGTCAAACTTCGACAAATCTCTGTCCGCACATCTCAATGCGACTACTTTAATCAGCCATATTTCCAAAACCTAAGTTTATACGGTAACTTCGGTGGTATAATACAGAAGTTCTGGTCCTATTCTATCACCCTATATGTACGTAATGTTGGCACACGTCCGTATTTATTATTATATTTCATGTCATACTTAGACAAATCGTTGTCCGCACATCGCATAGCGACTAATTTAATCACCCATATTTCCAAAACCTAAGTTTTTAAGGTAACTTGGGTGGTATAAAACTAAATTTCAGGACCTATTCTATCATCCTATGTGTACGTCATGTTGGCACACTTCCGTATTTATTTTATTTTTCATGTCATACTTTGACAAATCGCTGTCCGCACATCTCAATGCGACTACTTTAATCAGCCATATTTCCAAAACCTAAGTTTTTACGGTAAGTTGGGTGGTATAATACAGAAGTTCTGGTCCTATTCTATCACCCTATGTGTACGTCATGTATCCACAATTCCGTATTTATTTTTATATTTCATGTCAAACTTAGACAAATCGTTGTCCGCACATCGCATAGCGACTAATTTAATCACCCAAATTTCCAAAACCTAAGTTTTTAAGGTAACTTGGGTGGTATAATACTAAATTTCAGGACCTATTCTATCATCCTATGTGTACGTCATGTTGGCACACTTCCGTATTTATTTTATTTTTCATGTCATACTTTGACAAATCGCTGTCCGCACATCTCAATGCGACTACTTTAATCAGCCATATTTCCAAAACCTAAGTTTTTACGGTAACTTGGGTGGTATAATACAGAAGTTCTGGTTCTATTTCATCACCCTACGTGTACGTCATGCCTACACACTGCCGTATTTATTTTATATTTTATGTCAAACTTAGGTGGATCACTGTCCACACATCCAAAGCGACTATTTTAATCACCCGTATTTCCAAAACCTAAGTTTTTAAGGTAACTTGGGTGGTATAGTACTAAAGTTCTGGACCTATTCTATCATCCTATGTGTACGTCATGTTGGCACACCTCCGTATTGTTTTTATATTTCGTGTCAAACTTCGACAAATCTCTGTCCGCACATCTCAATGCGACTACTTTAATCAGCCATATTTCCAAAACCTAAGTTTTTACGGTAACTTGGGTGGTATAATACAGAAGTTCTGGTCCTATTCTATCACCCTACGTGTACGTCATGTATCCACAATTCTGTATTTATTTTTATATTTCATGTCATACTTTGACAAATCGTTGTCCGCACATCGCATAGCGACTAATTTAATCACCCATATTTCCAAAACCTAAGTTTTTACGGTAACTTGGGTGGTATAATACAGAAGTTCTGGTCCTATTCTTTCATCCTACGTGTACGTCATGCTGACACACTGCCGTATTTATGTTATATTTTATGTCAAACTTAGGTGGATCGCTGTCCACACATCCAAAGCGACTATTTTAATCACCCGTATTTCCAAAACCTAAGTTTTGACGGTAACCTGAGTGGTATAATAATATAGTTCTAATCCTATTCTATCACCCAATGTGTACGTCATGTATCCAAAATTCCGTATTTACTTTTATATTTCATGTCAAACTTAGACAAATCGTTGTCCGCACATCGCATGGCGACTAATTTAATCACCCATATTTCCAAAACCTAAGTTTTTACGGTAACTTGGGTGGTATAATACAGAAATTCTGGTCCTATTCTATAACCCTATGTGTACGTCATGTATCCACAATTCCGTATTTATTTTTATATTTTATGTCAAACTTAGACAAATCGTTGTCCGCACATCGCATAGCGACTAATTTAATCACCCATATTTCCAAAACCTAAGTTTTTAAGGTAACTTGGGTGGTATAATACTAAATTTCAGGACCTATTCTATCACCCTATGTGTACGTCATGTATCCACAATTCCGTATTTATTTTTATATTTCATGTCAAACTTAGACAAATCGATGTCCGCACATCGCATAGCGACTAATTTAATCACCCATATTTCCAAAACCTAAGTTTTTAAGGTAACTTGGGTGGTATAATAATAAATTTCAGGACCTATTCTATCATCCTATGTGTACGTCATGTTGGCACACTTCCGTGTTTATTTTATTTTTCATGTCATACTTTGACAAATCGCTGTCCGCACATCTCAATGCGACTACTTTAATCAGCCATATTTCCAAAACCTAAGTTTTTACGGTAACTTGGGTGGTATAATACAGAAGTTCTGGTCCTATTCTATCACCCTACGTGTACGTCATGTATCCACAATTCTGTATTTATTTTTATATTTCATGTCATACTTTGACAAATCGTTGTCCGCACATCGCATAGCGACTAATTTAATCACCCATATTTCCAAAACCTAAGTTTTTACGGTAACTTGGGTGGTATAATACAGAAGTTCTGGTCCTATTCTTTCATCCTACGTGTACGTCATGCTGACACACTGCCGTATTTATGTTATATTTTATGTCAAACTTAGGTGGATCGCTGTCCACACATCCAAAGCGACTATTTTAATCACCCGTATTTCCAAAACCTAAGTTTTGACGGTAACCTGAGTGGTATAATAATATAGTTCTAATCCTATTCTATCACCCAATGTGTACGTCATGTATCCAAAATTCCGTATTTACTTTTATATTTCATGTCAAACTTAGACAAATCGTTGTCCGCACATCGCATGGCGACTAATTTAATCACCCATATTTCCAAAACCTAAGTTTTTACGGTAACTTGGGTGGTATAATACAGAAATTCTGGTCCTATTCTATAACCCTATGTGTACGTCATGTATCCACAATTCCGTATTTATTTTTATATTTTATGTCAAACTTAGACAAATCGTTGTCCGCACATCGCATAGCGACTAATTTAATCACCCATATTTCCAAAACCTAAGTTTTTAAGGTAACTTGGGTGGTATAATACTAAATTTCAGGACCTATTCTATCATCCTATGTGTACGTCATGTTGGCACACTTCCGTATTTATTTTATTTTTCATGTCATACTTTGACAAATCGCTGTCCGCACATCTCAATGCGACTACTTTAATCAGCCATATTTCCAAAACCTAAGTTTTTACGGTAACTTGGGTGGTATAATACAGAAGTTCTGGTCCTATTCTATCACCCTACGTGTACTTAATGTTGGCACACTTCCGTATTTATTTTATTTTTCATGTCATACTTTGACAAATCGCTGTCCGCACATCTTAATGCAACTACTTTAATCAGCCATATTTCCAAAACCTAAGTTTTTACGGTGACTTGGGTGGTATAATACAGAAGTTCTGGTCCTATTCTATCACCCTACCTGTACGTCATGTATCCACAATTCCGTATTTATTTTTTTATTTCATGTCAAACTTAGACAAATCGTTGTCCGCACATCTCAATGCGATTACTTTAATCAGCCATATTTCCAAAACCTAAGTTTTTACGGTAACTTGGGTGGTATAATACAGAAGTTCTGGTCCTATTCTATCACCCTACGTGTACGTCATGTATCCACAATTCCGTATTTATTTTTTTATTTCATGTCAAACTTAGACAAATCGTTGTCCGCACATCGCATAGCGACTAATTTAATCACCCATATTTCCAAAACCTAAGTTTTTACGGTAACTTGGGTGGTATAATACAGAAGTTCTGGTCCTATTCTATAACCCTATGTGTACGTCATGTATCCACAATTCCGTATTTATTTTTATATTTTATGTCAAACTTAGACAAATCGTTGTCCGCACATCGCATAGCGACTAATTTAATCACCCATATTTCCAAAACCTAAGTTTTGACGGTAACCTGAGTGGTATAATAATATAGTTCTAATCCTATTCTATCACCCAATGTGTACGTCATGTATCCAAAATTCCGTATTTACTTTTATATTTCATGTCAAACTTAGACAAATCGTTGTCCGCACATCGCATGGCGACTAATTTAATCACCCATATTTCCAAAACCTAAGTTTTTACGGTAACTTGGGTGGTATAATACAGAAGTTCTGGTCCTATTCTATAACCCTATGTGTACGTCATGTATCCACAATTCCGTATTTATTTTTATATTTTATGTCAAACTTAGACAAATCGTTGTCCGCACATCGCATAGCGACTAATTTAATCACCCATATTTCCAAAACCTAAGTTTTTAAGGTAACTTGGGTGGTATAATACTAAATTTCAGGACCTATTCTATCATCCTATGTGTACGTCATGTTGGCACACTTCCGTATTTATTTTATTTTTCATGTCATACTTTGACAAATCGCTGTCCGCACATCTCAATGCGACTACTTTAATCAGCCATATTTCCAAAACCTAAGTTTTTACGGTAACTTGGGTGGTATAGTACTAAAGTTCTGGACCTATTCTATCATCCTATGTGTACGTCATGTTGGCACTCCTCCGTATTTTTTTATATTTCGTGTCAAACTTCGACAAATCTCTGTCCGCACATCTCAATGCGACTACTTTAATCAGCCATATTTCCAAAACCTAAGTTTTTACGGTAACTTGGGTGGTATAATACAGAAGTTCTGGTCCTATTCTATCACCCTACGTGTACGTAATGTTGGCACACCTCCGTATTTATTATTATATTTCATGTCATACTTAGACAAATCGTTGTCCGCACATCGCATAGCGACTAATTTAATCACCCATATTTCCAAAACCTAAGTTTTTAAGGTAACTTGGGTGGTATAATACTAAATTTCAGGACCTATTCTATCATCCTATGTGTACGTCATGTTGGCACACTTCCGTATTTATTTTATTTTTCATGTCATACTTTGACAAATCGCTGTCCGCACATCTCAATGCGACTACTTTAATCAGCCATATTTCCAAAACCTACGTTTTTACGGTAACTTGGGTGGTATAATACAGAAGTTCTGGTCCTATTCTATCACCCTACGTGTACTTAATGTTGGCACACTTCCGTATTTATTTTATTTTTCATGTCATACTTTGACAAATCGCTGTCCGCACATCTTAATGCAACTACTTTAATCAGCCATATTTCCAAAACCTAAGTTTTTACGGTGACTTGGGTGGTATAATACAGAAGTTCTGGTCCTATTCTATCACCCTACCTGTACGTCATGTATCCACAATTCCGTATTTATTTTTTTATTTCATGTCAAACTTAGACAAATCGTTGTCCGCACATCTCAATGCGACTACTTTAATCAGCCATATTTCCAAAACCTAAGTTTTTACGGTAACTTGGGTGGTATAATACAGAAGTTCTGGTCCTATTCTATCACCCTACGTGTACTTAATGTTGGCACACTTCCGTATTTATTTTATTTTTCATGTCATACTTTGACAAATCGCTGTCCGCACATCTTAATGCAACTACTTTAATCAGCCATATTTCCAAAACCTAAGTTTTTACGGTAACTTGGGTGGTATAATACAGAAGTTCTGGTCCTATTCTATCACCCTACGTGTACGTAATGTATCCACAATTCCGTATTTATTTTTATATTTCATGTCAAACTTAGACAAATCGTTGTCCGCACATCGCATAGCGACTATTTTAATCACCCGTATTTCCAAAACCTAAGTTTTGACGGTAACCTGAGTGGTATAATAATATAGTTCTAATCCTATTCTATCACCCAATGTGTACGTCATGTATCCAAAATTCCGTTTTTATTTTTGTATTTCATGTCAAACTTAGACAAATCGTTGTCCGCACATCGCATAGCGACTAATTTAATCACCCATATTTCCAAAACCTAAGTTTTTAAGGTAACTTGGGTGGTATAATACAGAAGTTCTGGTCCTATTCTATCACCCTATGTGTACGTCATGTATCCACAATTCCGTATTTATTTTTATATTTCATGTCAAACTTAGACAAATCGTTGTCCGCACATCGCATAGCGACTAATTTAATCACCCATATTTCCAAAACCTAAGTTTTTAAGGAAACTTGGGTGGTATAATACTAAATTTCAGGACCTATTCTATCATCCTATGTGTACGTCATGTTGGCACACTTCCGTATTTATTTTATTTTTCATGTCATACTTTGACAAATCGCTGTCCGCACATCTCAATGCAACTACTTTAATCAGCCATATTTCCAAAACCTAGGTTTTTACGGTAACTTGGGTGGTATAATACAGAAGTTCTTGTCCAATTCTATCACCCTACGTGTACGTCATGTATCCACAATTCCGTATTTATTTTTATATTTCATGTCATACTTTGACAAATCGTTGTCCGCACATCGCATAGCGACTAATTTAATCACCCATATTTCCAAAACCTAAGTTTTTAAGGTAACTTGGGTGGTATAATACTAAATTTCAGGACCTATTCTATCATCCTAAGTGTACGTCATGTTGGCACACTTCCGTATTTATTTTATTTTTCATGTCATACTTTGACAAATCGCTGTCCGCACATCTCAATGCGACTACTTTAATCACCCATATTTCCAAAACCTAAGTTTTTACGGTAACTTGGGTGGTATAATACTAAATTTCTGGTCCTATTCTTTCATCCTACGTGTACGTCATGTTGGCACACTTCCGTATTTTTTTCATATTTCATGTCAAACTTAGACAAATCGCTGTCCGCACATCTCAATGCGACTACTTTAATCAGCCATATTTCCAAAACCTAAGTTTTTACGGTAACTTGGGTGGTATAGTACTAAAGTTCTGGACCTATTCTATCATCCTATGTGTACGTCATGTTGGCAAACCTCCGTATTTCTTTTATATTTCGTGTCAAACTTCGACAAATCGTTGTCCGCACATCGCATAGCGACTAATTTAATCACCCATATTTCCAAAACCTAAGTTTTTAAGGTAACTTGGGTGGTATAATACAGAAGTTCTGGTCCTATTCTATCACCCTACGTGTACGTCATGTATCCACAATTCCGTATTTATTTTTATATTTTATGTCAAACTTTAACAAATCGTTGTCCGCACATCGCATAGCGACTATTTTAATCACCCGTATTTCCAAAACCTAAGTTTTGACGGTAACCTGAGTGGTATAATAATATAGTTCTACTCCTATTCTATCACCCAATGTGTACGTCATGTATCCAAAATTCCGTATTTATTTTTATATTTCATGTCAAACTTAGACAAATCGTTGTCCGCACATCGCATAGCGACTACTTTAATCACCCATATTTCCAAACCTAAATTTTTAAGGTAACTTGGGTGGTACAATACAGAAGTTCTGGTCCTATTCTATCACCCTATGTGTACGTCATGTATCCACAATTCCGTATTTATTTTTATATTTCATGTCAAACTTAGACAAATCGTTGTCCGCACATCGCATAGCGACTAATTTAATCACCCATATTTCCAAAACCTAAGTTTATAAGGTAACTTGGGTGGTATAATACTATATTTCAGGACCTATTCTATCATCCTATGTGTACGTCATGTTGGCACACTTCCGTATTTATTTTATTTTTCATGTCATACTTTGACAAATCGCTGTCCGCACATCTCAATGCGACTACTTTAATCAGCCATATTTAAAAACCTTAGTTTTTACGGTGACTTGGGTGGTATAATACAGAAGTTCTGGTCCTATTCTATCACCCTACCTGTACGTCATGTATCCACAATTCCGTATTTATTTTTTTATTTCATGTCAAACTTAGACAAATCGTTGTCCGCACATCTCAATGCGATTACTTTAATCAGCCATATTTCCAAAACCTAAGTTTTTACGGTAACTTGGGTGGTATAATACAGAAGTTCTGGTCCTATTCTATCACCCTACGTGTACGTCATGTATCCACAATTCCGTATTTATTTTTTTATTTCATGTCAAACTTAGACAAATCGTTGTCCGCACATCGCATAGCGACTAATTTAATCACCCATATTTCCAAAACCTAAGTTTTTACGGTAACTTGGGTGGTATAATACAGAAGTTCTGGTCCTATTCTATAACTCTATGTGTACGTCATGTATCCACAATTCCGTATTTATTTTTATATTTTATGTCAAACTTAGACAAATCGTTGTCCGCACATCGCATAGCGACTAATTTAATCACCCATATTTCCAAAACCTAAGTTTTGACGGTAACCTGAGTGGTATAATAATATAGTTCTAATCCTATTCTATCACCCAATGTGTACGTCATGTATCCAAAATTCCGTATTTACTTTTATATTTCATGTCAAACTTAGACAAATCGTTGTCCGCACATCGCATGGCGACTAATTTAATCACCCATATTTCCAAAACCTAAGTTTTTACGGTAACTTGGGTGGTATAATACAGAAGTTCTGGTCCTATTCTATAACCCTATGTGTACGTCATGTATCCACAATTCCGTATTTATTTTTATATTTTATGTCAAACTTAGACAAATCGTTGTCCGCACATCGCATAGCGACTAATTTAATCACCCATATTTCCAAAACCTAAGTTTTTAAGGTAACTTGGGTGGTATAATACTAAATTTCAGGACCTATTCTATCATCCTATGTGTACGTCATGTTGGCACACTTCCGTATTTATTTTATTTTTCATGTCATACTTTGACAAATCGCTGTCCGCACATCTCAATGCGACTACTTTAATCAGCCATATTTCCAAAACCTAAGTTTTTACGGTAACTTGGGTGGTATAGTACTAAAGTTCTGGACCTATTCTATCATCCTATGTGTACGTCATGTTGGCACTCCTCCGTATTTTTTTATATTTCGTGTCAAACTTCGACAAATCTCTGTCCGCACATCTCAATGCGACTACTTTAATCAGCCATATTTCCAAAACCTAAGTTTTTACGGTAACTTGGGTGGTATAATACAGAAGTTCTGGTCCTATTCTATCACCCTACGTGTACGTCATGTATCCACAATTCTGTATTTATTTTTATATTTCATGTCATACTTTGACAAATCGTTGTCCGCACATCGCATAGCGACTAATTTAATCACCCATATTTCCAAAACCTAAGTTTTTACGGTAACTTGGGTGGTATAATACAGAAGTTCTGGTCCTATTCTTTCATCCTACGTGTACGTCATGCTGACACACTGCCGTATTTATGTTATATTTTATGTCAAACTTAGGTGGATCGCTGTCCACACATCCAAAGCGACTATTTTAATCACCCGTATTTCCAAAACCTAAGTTTTGACGGTAACCTGAGTGGTATAATAATATAGTTCTAATCCTATTCTATCACCCAATGTGTACGTCATGTATCCAAAATTCCGTATTTACTTTTATATTTCATGTCAAACTTAGACAAATCGTTGTCCGCACATCGCATGGCGACTAATTTAATCACCCATATTTCCAAAACCTAAGTTTTTACGGTAACTTGGGTGGTATAATACAGAAATTCTGGTCCTATTCTATAACCCTATGTGTACGTCATGTATCCACAATTCCGTATTTATTTTTATATTTTATGTCAAACTTAGACAAATCGTTGTCCGCACATCGCATAGCGACTAATTTAATCACCCATATTTCCAAAACCTAAGTTTTTAAGGTAACTTGGGTGGTATAATACTAAATTTCAGGACCTATTCTATCATCCTATGTGTACGTCATGTTGGCACACTTCCGTATTTATTTTATTTTTCATGTCATACTTTGACAAATCGCTGTCCGCACATCTCAATGCGACTACTTTAATCAGCCATATTTCCAAAACCTAAGTTTTTACGGTAACTTGGGTGGTATAATACAGAAGTTCTGGTCCTATTCTATCACCCTACGTGTACTTAATGTTGGCACACTTCCGTATTTATTTTATTTTTCATGTCATACTTTGACAAATCGCTGTCCGCACATCTTAATGCAACTACTTTAATCAGCCATATTTCCAAAACCTAAGTTTTTACGGTGACTTGGGTGGTATAATACAGAAGTTCTGGTCCTATTCTATCACCCTACCTGTACGTCATGTATCCACAATTCCGTATTTATTTTTTTATTTCATGTCAAACTTAGACAAATCGTTGTCCGCACATCTCAATGCGATTACTTTAATCAGCCATATTTCCAAAACCTAAGTTTTTACGGTAACTTGGGTGGTATAATACAGAAGTTCTGGTCCTATTCTATCACCCTACGTGTACGTCATGTATCCACAATTCCGTATTTATTTTTTTATTTCATGTCAAACTTAGACAAATCGTTGTCCGCACATCGCATAGCGACTAATTTAATCACCCATATTTCCAAAACCTAAGTTTTTACGGTAACTTGGGTGGTATAATACAGAAGTTCTGGTCCTATTCTATAACCCTATGTGTACGTCATGTATCCACAATTCCGTATTTATTTTTATATTTTATGTCAAACTTAGACAAATCGTTGTCCGCACATCGCATAGCGACTAATTTAATCACCCATATTTCCAAAACCTAAGTTTTGACGGTAACCTGAGTGGTATAATAATATAGTTCTAATCCTATTCTATCACCCAATGTGTACGTCATGTATCCAAAATTCCGTATTTACTTTTATATTTCATGTCAAACTTAGACAAATCGTTGTCCGCACATCGCATGGCGACTAATTTAATCACCCATATTTCCAAAACCTAAGTTTTTACGGTAACTTGGGTGGTATAATACAGAAGTTCTGGTCCTATTCTATAACCCTATGTGTACGTCATGTATCCACAATTCCGTATTTATTTTTATATTTTATGTCAAACTTAGACAAATCGTTGTCCGCACATCGCATAGCGACTAATTTAATCACCCATATTTCCAAAACCTAAGTTTTTAAGGTAACTTGGGTGGTATAATACTAAATTTCAGGACCTATTCTATCATCCTATGTGTACGTCATGTTGGCACACTTCCGTATTTATTTTATTTTTCATGTCATACTTTGACAAATCGCTGTCCGCACATCTCAATGCGACTACTTTAATCAGCCATATTTCCAAAACCTAAGTTTTTACGGTAACTTGGGTGGTATAGTACTAAAGTTCTGGACCTATTCTATCATCCTATGTGTACGTCATGTTGGCACTCCTCCGTATTTTTTTATATTTCGTGTCAAACTTCGACAAATCTCTGTCCGCACATCTCAATGCGACTACTTTAATCAGCCATATTTCCAAAACCTAAGTTTTTACGGTAACTTGGGTGGTATAATACAGAAGTTCTGGTCCTATTCTATCACCCTACGTGTACGTAATGTTGGCACACCTCCGTATTTATTATTATATTTCATGTCATACTTAGACAAATCGTTGTCCGCACATCGCATAGCGACTAATTTAATCACCCATATTTCCAAAACCTAAGTTTTTAAGGTAACTTGGGTGGTATAATACTAAATTTCAGGACCTATTCTATCATCCTATGTGTACGTCATGTTGGCACACTTCCGTATTTATTTTATTTTTCATGTCATACTTTGACAAATCGCTGTCCGCACATCTCAATGCGACTACTTTAATCAGCCATATTTCCAAAACCTACGTTTTTACGGTAACTTGGGTGGTATAATACAGAAGTTCTGGTCCTATTCTATCACCCTACGTGTACTTAATGTTGGCACACTTCCGTATTTATTTTATTTTTCATGTCATACTTTGACAAATCGCTGTCCGCACATCTTAATGCAACTACTTTAATCAGCCATATTTCCAAAACCTAAGTTTTTACGGTGACTTGGGTGGTATAATACAGAAGTTCTGGTCCTATTCTATCACCCTACCTGTACGTCATGTATCCACAATTCCGTATTTATTTTTTTATTTCATGTCAAACTTAGACAAATCGTTGTCCGCACATCTCAATGCGACTACTTTAATCAGCCATATTTCCAAAACCTAAGTTTTTACGGTAACTTGGGTGGTATAATACAGAAGTTCTGGTCCTATTCTATCACCCTACGTGTACTTAATGTTGGCACACTTCCGTATTTATTTTATTTTTCATGTCATACTTTGACAAATCGCTGTCCGCACATCTTAATGCAACTACTTTAATCAGCCATATTTCCAAAACCTAAGTTTTTACGGTGACTTGGGTGGTATAATACAGAAGTTCTGGTCCTATTCTATCACCCTACCTGTACGTCATGTATCCACAATTCCGTATTTATTTTTTTATTTCATGTCAAACTTAGACAAATCGTTGTCCGCACATCTCAATGCGACTACTTTAATCAGCCATATTTCCAAAACCTAAGTTTTTACGGTAACTTGGGTGGTATAATACAGAAGTTCTGGTCCTATTCTATCACCCTACGTGTACTTAATGTTGGCACACTTCCGTATTTATTTTATTTTTCATGTCATACTTTGACAAATCGCTGTCCGCACATCTTAATGCAACTACTTTAATCAGCCATATTTCCAAAACCTAAGTTTTTACGGTAACTTGGGTGGTATAATACAGAAGTTCTGGTCCTATTCTATCACCCTACGTGTACGTAATGTATCCACAATTCCGTATTTATTTTTATATTTCATGTCAAACTTAGACAAATCGTTGTCCGCACATCGCATAGCGACTATTTTAATCACCCGTATTTCCAAAACCTAAGTTTTGACGGTAACCTGAGTGGTATAATAATATAGTTCTAATCCTATTCTATCACCCAATGTGTACGTCATGTATCCAAAATTCCGTTTTTATTTTTGTATTTCATGTCAAACTTAGACAAATCGTTGTCCGCACATCGCATAGCGACTAATTTAATCACCCATATTTCCAAAACCTAAGTTTTTAAGGTAACTTGGGTGGTATAATACAGAAGTTCTGGTCCTATTCTATCACCCTATGTGTACGTCATGTATCCACAATTCCGTATTTATTTTTATATTTCATGTCAAACTTAGACAAATCGTTGTCCGCACATCGCATAGCGACTAATTTAATCACCCATATTTCCAAAACCTAAGTTTTTAAGGAAACTTGGGTGGTATAATACTAAATTTCAGGACCTATTCTATCATCCTATGTGTACGTCATGTTGGCACACTTCCGTATTTATTTTATTTTTCATGTCATACTTTGACAAATCGCTGTCCGCACATCTCAATGCAACTACTTTAATCAGCCATATTTCCAAAACCTAAGTTTTTACGGTAACTTGGGTGGTATAATACAGAAGTTCTTGTCCAATTCTATCACCCTACGTGTACGTCATGTATCCACAATTCCGTATTTATTTTTATATTTCATGTCATACTTTGACAAATCGTTGTCCGCACATCGCATAGCGACTAATTTAATCACCCATATTTCCAAAACCTAAGTTTTTAAGGTAACTTGGGTGGTATAATACTAAATTTCAGGACCTATTCTATCATCCTAAGTGTACGTCATGTTGGCACACTTCCGTATTTATTTTATTTTTCATGTCATACTTTGACAAATCGCTGTCCGCACATCTCAATGCGACTACTTTAATCACCCATATTTCCAAAACCTAAGTTTTTACGGTAACTTGGGTGGTATAATACTAAATTTCTGGTCCTATTCTTTCATCCTACGTGTACGTCATGTTGGCACACTTCCGTATTTTTTTCATATTTCATGTCAAACTTAGACAAATCGCTGTCCGCACATCTCAATGCGACTACTTTAATCAGCCATATTTCCAAAACCTAAGTTTTTACGGTAACTTGGGTGGTATAGTACTAAAGTTCTGGACCTATTCTATCATCCTATGTGTACGTCATGTTGGCAAACCTCCGTATTTCTTTTATATTTCGTGTCAAACTTCGACAAATCGTTGTCCGCACATCGCATAGCGACTAATTTAATCACCCATATTTCCAAAACCTAAGTTTTTAAGGTAACTTGGGTGGTATAATACAGAAGTTCTGGTCCTATTCTATCACCCTACGTGTACGTCATGTATCCACAATTCCGTATTTATTTTTATATTTTATGTCAAACTTTAACAAATCGTTGTCCGCACATCGCATAGCGACTATTTTAATCACCCGTATTTCCAAAACCTAAGTTTTGACGGTAACCTGAGTGGTATAATAATATAGTTCTACTCCTATTCTATCACCCAATGTGTACGTCATGTATCCAAAATTCCGTATTTATTTTTATATTTCATGTCAAACTTAGACAAATCGTTGTCCGCACATCGCATAGCGACTACTTTAATCACCCATATTTCCAAACCTAAATTTTTAAGGTAACTTGGGTGGTACAATACAGAAGTTCTGGTCCTATTCTATCACCCTATGTGTACGTCATGTATCCACAATTCCGTATTTATTTTTATATTTCATGTCAAACTTAGACAAATCGTTGTCCGCACATCGCATAGCGACTAATTTAATCACCCATATTTCCAAAACCTAAGTTTATAAGGTAACTTGGGTGGTATAATACTATATTTCAGGACCTATTCTATCATCCTATGTGTACGTCATGTTGGCACACTTCCGTATTTATTTTATTTTTCATGTCATACTTTGACAAATCGCTGTCCGCACATCTCAATGCGACTACTTTAATCAGCCATATTTAAAAACCTTAGTTTTTACGGTGACTTGGGTGGTATAATACAGAAGTTCTGGTCCTATTCTATCACCCTACCTGTACGTCATGTATCCACAATTCCGTATTTATTTTTTTATTTCATGTCAAACTTAGACAAATCGTTGTCCGCACATCTCAATGCGATTACTTTAATCAGCCATATTTCCAAAACCTAAGTTTTTACGGTAACTTGGGTGGTATAATACAGAAGTTCTGGTCCTATTCTATCACCCTACGTGTACGTCATGTATCCACAATTCCGTATTTATTTTTTTATTTCATGTCAAACTTAGACAAATCGTTGTCCGCACATCGCATAGCGACTAATTTAATCACCCATATTTCCAAAACCTAAGTTTTTACGGTAACTTGGGTGGTATAATACAGAAGTTCTGGTCCTATTCTATAACTCTATGTGTACGTCATGTATCCACAATTCCGTATTTATTTTTATATTTTATGTCAAACTTAGACAAATCGTTGTCCGCACATCGCATAGCGACTAATTTAATCACCCATATTTCCAAAACCTAAGTTTTGACGGTAACCTGAGTGGTATAATAATATAGTTCTAATCCTATTCTATCACCCAATGTGTACGTCATGTATCCAAAATTCCGTATTTACTTTTATATTTCATGTCAAACTTAGACAAATCGTTGTCCGCACATCGCATGGCGACTAATTTAATCACCCATATTTCCAAAACCTAAGTTTTTACGGTAACTTGGGTGGTATAATACAGAAGTTCTGGTCCTATTCTATAACCCTATGTGTACGTCATGTATCCACAATTCCGTATTTATTTTTATATTTTATGTCAAACTTAGACAAATCGTTGTCCGCACATCGCATAGCGACTAATTTAATCACCCATATTTCCAAAACCTAAGTTTTTAAGGTAACTTGGGTGGTATAATACTAAATTTCAGGACCTATTCTATCATCCTATGTGTACGTCATGTTGGCACACTTCCGTATTTATTTTATTTTTCATGTCATACTTTGACAAATCGCTGTCCGCACATCTCAATGCGACTACTTTAATCAGCCATATTTCCAAAACCTAAGTTTTTACGGTAACTTGGGTGGTATAGTACTAAAGTTCTGGACCTATTCTATCATCCTATGTGTACGTCATGTTGGCACTCCTCCGTATTTTTTTATATTTCGTGTCAAACTTCGACAAATCTCTGTCCGCACATCTCAATGCGACTACTTTAATCAGCCATATTTCCAAAACCTAAGTTTTTACGGTAACTTGGGTGGTATAATACAGAAGTTCTGGTCCTATTCTATCACCCTACGTGTACGTAATGTTGGCACACCTCCGTATTTATTATTATATTTCATGTCATACTTAGACAAATCGTTGTCCGCACATCGCATAGCGACTAATTTAATCACCCATATTTCCAAAACCTAAGTTTTTAAGGTAACTTGGGTGGTATAATACTAAATTTCAGGACCTATTCTATCATCCTATGTGTACGTCATGTTGGCACACTTCCGTATTTATTTTATTTTTCATGTCATACTTTGACAAATCGCTGTCCGCACATCTCAATGCGACTACTTTAATCAGCCATATTTCCAAAACCTACGTTTTTACGGTAACTTGGGTGGTATAATACAGAAGTTCTGGTCCTATTCTATCACCCTACGTGTACTTAATGTTGGCACACTTCCGTATTTATTTTATTTTTCATGTCATACTTTGACAAATCGCTGTCCGCACATCTTAATGCAACTACTTTAATCAGCCATATTTCCAAAACCTAAGTTTTTACGGTGACTTGGGTGGTATAATACAGAAGTTCTGGTCCTATTCTATCACCCTACCTGTACGTCATGTATCCACAATTCCGTATTTATTTTTTTATTTCATGTCAAACTTAGACAAATCGTTGTCCGCACATCTCAATGCGACTACTTTAATCAGCCATATTTCCAAAACCTAAGTTTTTACGGTAACTTGGGTGGTATAATACAGAAGTTCTGGTCCTATTCTATCACCCTACGTGTACTTAATGTTGGCACACTTCCGTATTTATTTTATTTTTCATGTCATACTTTGACAAATCGCTGTCCGCACATCTTAATGCAACTACTTTAATCAGCCATATTTCCAAAACCTAAGTTTTTACGGTAACTTGGGTGGTATAATACAGAAGTTCTGGTCCTATTCTATCACCCTACGTGTACGTAATGTATCCACAATTCCGTATTTATTTTTATATTTCATGTCAAACTTAGACAAATCGTTGTCCGCACATCGCATAGCGACTATTTTAATCACCCGTATTTCCAAAACCTAAGTTTTGACGGTAACCTGAGTGGTATAATAATATAGTTCTAATCCTATTCTATCACCCAATGTGTACGTCATGTATCCAAAATTCCGTTTTTATTTTTGTATTTCATGTCAAACTTAGACAAATCGTTGTCCGCACATCGCATAGCGACTAATTTAATCACCCATATTTCCAAAACCTAAGTTTTTAAGGTAACTTGGGTGGTATAATACAGAAGTTCTGGTCCTATTCTATCACCCTATGTGTACGTCATGTATCCACAATTCCGTATTTATTTTTATATTTCATGTCAAACTTAGACAAATCGTTGTCCGCACATCGCATAGCGACTAATTTAATCACCCATATTTCCAAAACCTAAGTTTTTAAGGAAACTTGGGTGGTATAATACTAAATTTCAGGACCTATTCTATCATCCTATGTGTACGTCATGTTGGCACACTTCCGTATTTATTTTATTTTTCATGTCATACTTTGACAAATCGCTGTCCGCACATCTCAATGCAACTACTTTAATCAGCCATATTTCCAAAACCTAAGTTTTTACGGTAACTTGGGTGGTATAATACAGAAGTTCTTGTCCAATTCTATCACCCTACGTGTACGTCATGTATCCACAATTCCGTATTTATTTTTATATTTCATGTCATACTTTGACAAATCGTTGTCCGCACATCGCATAGCGACTAATTTAATCACCCATATTTCCAAAACCTAAGTTTTTAAGGTAACTTGGGTGGTATAATACTAAATTTCAGGACCTATTCTATCATCCTAAGTGTACGTCATGTTGGCACACTTCCGTATTTATTTTATTTTTCATGTCATACTTTGACAAATCGCTGTCCGCACATCTCAATGCGACTACTTTAATCACCCATATTTCCAAAACCTAAGTTTTTACGGTAACTTGGGTGGTATAATACTAAATTTCTGGTCCTATTCTTTCATCCTACGTGTACGTCATGTTGGCACACTTCCGTATTTTTTTCATATTTCATGTCAAACTTAGACAAATCGCTGTCCGCACATCTCAATGCGACTACTTTAATCAGCCATATTTCCAAAACCTAAGTTTTTACGGTAACTTGGGTGGTATAGTACTAAAGTTCTGGACCTATTCTATCATCCTATGTGTACGTCATGTTGGCAAACCTCCGTATTTCTTTTATATTTCGTGTCAAACTTCGACAAATCGTTGTCCGCACATCGCATAGCGACTAATTTAATCACCCATATTTCCAAAACCTAAGTTTTTAAGGTAACTTGGGTGGTATAATACAGAAGTTCTGGTCCTATTCTATCACCCTACGTGTACGTCATGTATCCACAATTCCGTATTTATTTTTATATTTTATGTCAAACTTTAACAAATCGTTGTCCGCACATCGCATAGCGACTATTTTAATCACCCGTATTTCCAAAACCTAAGTTTTGACGGTAACCTGAGTGGTATAATAATATAGTTCTACTCCTATTCTATCACCCAATGTGTACGTCATGTATCCAAAATTCCGTATTTATTTTTATATTTCATGTCAAACTTAGACAAATCGTTGTCCGCACATCGCATAGCGACTACTTTAATCACCCATATTTCCAAACCTAAATTTTTAAGGTAACTTGGGTGGTACAATACAGAAGTTCTGGTCCTATTCTATCACCCTATGTGTACGTCATGTATCCACAATTCCGTATTTATTTTTATATTTCATGTCAAACTTAGACAAATCGTTGTCCGCACATCGCATAGCGACTAATTTAATCACCCATATTTCCAAAACCTAAGTTTATAAGGTAACTTGGGTGGTATAATACTATATTTCAGGACCTATTCTATCATCCTATGTGTACGTCATGTTGGCACACTTCCGTATTTATTTTATTTTTCATGTCATACTTTGACAAATCGCTGTCCGCACATCTCAATGCGACTACTTTAATCAGCCATATTTAAAAACCTTAGTTTTTACGGTAACTTGGGTGGTATAATACAGAAGTTCTTGTCCTATTCTATCACCCTACGTGTACGTCATGTATCCACAATTCCGTATTTATTTTTATATTTCATGTCATACTTTGACAAATCGTTGTCCGCACATCGCATAGCGACTAATTTAATCACCCATATTTCCAAAACCTAAGTTTTTAAGGTAACTTGGGTGGTATAATACTAAATTTCAGGACCTATTCTATCATCCTATGTGTACGTCATGTTGGCACACTTCCGTATTTATTTTATTTTTCATGTCATACTTTGACAAATCGCTGTCCGCACATCTCAATGCGACTACTTTAATCACCCATATTTCCAAAACCTAAGTTTTTACGGTAACTTGGGTGGTATAATACTACATTTCTGGTCCTATTCTTTCATCCTACGTGTACGTCATGTTGGCACACTTCCGTATTTTTTTCATATTTCATGTCAAACTTAGACAAATCGCTGTCCGCACATCTCAATGCGACTACTTTAATCAGCCATATTTCCAAAACCTAAGTTTTTACGGTAACTTGGTTGGTATAGTACTAAAGGTCTGGACCTATTCTATCATCCTATGTGTACGTCATGTTGGCACACCTCCGTATTTTTTTTATATTTCGTGTCAAACTTCGACAAATCGTTGTCCGCACATCGCATAGCGACTAATTTAATCACCCATAATTCCAAAACCTAAGTTTTTACGGTAACTTGGGTTGTATAATACAGAAGTTCTGGTCCTATTCTATCACCCTATGTGTACGTCATGTATCCACAATTCCGTATTTATTCTTATATTTCATGTCAAAGTTAGACAAATCGTTGTCCGCAGATCGCATAGCGACTAATTTAATCAGCCATATTTCCAAAACCTAAGTTTTTACGGTGACTTGGGTGGTATAATACACATTCTGGTCCTATTCTATCACCCTATGTGTACGTCACGTATCCACAATTCCGTATTTATTTTTATATTTCATGTCAAACTTAGACAAATCGTTGTCCGCACATCGCATAGCGACTAATTTAATCACCCATATTTCCAAAACCTAAATTTTAAGGTAACTTGGGTGGTATAATACTAAATTTCAGGACCTATTCTATCATCCTATGTGTACGTCATGTTGGCACACTTCCGTATTTATTTTATTTTTCATGTCATACTTTGACAAATCGCTGTCCGCACATCTCAATGCGACTACTTTAATCAGCCATATTTCCAAAACCTAAGTTTTTACGGTAACATGGGTGGTATAATACAGAAATTCTGGTCCTATTCTATCACCCTATGTGTACGTCATGTTGGCACACCTCCGTATTTATTATTATATTTCATGTCATACTTAGACAAATCGTTGTCCGCACATCGCATAGCGACTAATTTAATCATCCATATTTCCAAAACCTAAGTTTTTAAGGTAACTTGGGTGGTATAGGATTAAAGTTCTGGTCCTATTCTTTCACCCTATGTGTACGTCATGTATCCACAATTCCGTATTTATTTTTATATTTCATGTCATACTTAGACAAATCGTTGTCCGCACATCGCATAGCGACTAATTTAAGCACCCATATTTCCAAAACCTAAGTTTTTACGGTAACTTGGGTGGTATAATACAGAAGTTCTGGTCCTATTCTATCACCCTACGTGTACGTAATGTTGGCACACCTCGGTATTTATTTTTATATTTCATGTCAAACTTAGACAAATCGTTGTCCGCACATCGCATAGCGACTAATTTAATCACCCATATTTCCAAAACCTAAGTTTTTAAGGTAACTTGGGTGGTATAGTATTAAAGTTCTGGACCTATTCTATCATCCTATGTGTACGTCATGTTGGCACACCTCTGTATTTATTTTTATATTTCGTGTCAAACTTCGACAAATCTCTGTCCGCACATCTCAATGCGACTACTTTAATCAGCCATATTTCCAAAACCTAAGTTTTTACGGTAACTTGGGTGGTATAATACAGAAGTTCTGGTCCTATTCTATCACCCTACGTGTACGTAATGTTGGCACACCTCCGTATTTATTATTATATTTCATGTCATACTTAGACAAATCGTTGTCCGCACATCGCATAGCGACTAATTTAATCACCCATATTTCCAAAACCTAAGTTTTTACGGTAACTTGGGTAGTATAATACAGAAGTTCTGGTCCTATTCTATCACCCTATGTGTACGTCATGTATCCACAATTCCGTATTTATTTTTATATTTCATGTCAAACTTAGACAAATCGTTGTCCGCACATCGCATAGCGACTAATTTAATCACCCATATTTCCAAAACCTAAGTTTTTACGGTAACTTGGGTGGTATAATACAGAAGTTCTGGTCCTATTCTATCACCCTATGTGTACGTCATGTATCCACAATTCCGTATTTATTTTTATATTTCATGTCAAACTTAGACAAATCGCTGTCCGCACATCGCATAGCGACTGCTTTAATCAGCCATATTTCCAAAACCTAAGTTTTTACGGTAACTTGGGTGGTATAGTACTAAAGTTCTGGACCTATTCTATCATCCTATGTGTATGTCATGTTGGCACACCTCCGTATTTTTTTTATATTTCGTGTCAAACTTCGACAAATCGTTGTCCGCACATCTCAATGCAACTACTTTAATCAGCCATATTTCCAAAACCTAAGTTTTTACGGTAACTTGGGTGGTATAATACAGAAGTTCTTGTCCTATTCTATCACCCTACGTGTACGTCATGTATCCACAATTCCGTATTTATTTTTATATTTCATGTCATACTTTGACAAATCGTTGTCCGCACATCGCATAGCGACTAATTTAATCACCCATATTTCCAAAACCTAAGTTTTTAAGGTAACTTGGGTGGTATAATACTAAATTTCAGGACCTATTCTATCATCCTATGTGTACGTCATGTTGGCACACTTCCGTATTTATTTTATTTTTCATGTCATACTTTGACAAATCGCTGTCCGCACATCTCAATGCGACTACTTTAATCACCCATATTTCCAAAACCTAAGTTTTTACGGTAACTTGGGTGGTATAATACTAAATTTCTGGTCCTATTCTTTCATCCTACGTGTACGTCATGTTGGCACACTTCCGTATTTTTTTCATATTTCATGTCAAACTTAGACAAATCGCTGTCCGCACATCTCAATGCGACTACTTTAATCAGCCATATTTCCAAAACCTAAGTTTTTACGGTAACTTGGGTGGTATAGTACTAAAGTTCTGGACCTATTCTATCATCCTATGTGTACGTCATGTTGGCAAACCTCCGTATTTCTTTTATATTTCGTGTCAAACTTCGACAAATCGTTGTCCGCACATCGCATAGCGACTAATTTAATCACCCATATTTCCAAAACCTAAGTTTTTAAGGTAACTTGGGTGGTATAATACAGAAGTTCTGGTCCTATTCTATCACCCTACGTGTACGTCATGTATCCACAATTCCGTATTTATTTTTATATTTTATGTCAAACTTAGACAAATCGTTGTCCGCACATCGCATAGCGACTATTTTAATCACCCGTATTTCCAAAACCTAAGTTTTGACGGTAACCTGAGTGGTATAATAATATAGTTCTAATCCTATTCTATCACCCAATGTGTACGTCATGTATCCAAAATTCCGTATTTATTTTTATATTTCATGTCAAACTTAGACAAATCGTTGTCCGCACATCGCATAGCGACTACTTTAATCACCCATATTTCCAAACCTAAGTTTTTAAGGTAACTTGGGTGGTACAATACAGAAGTTCTGGTCCTATTCTATCACCCTATGTGTACGTCATGTATCCACAATTCCGTATTTATTTTTATATTTCATGTCAAACTTAGACAAATCGTTGTCCGCACATCGCATAGCGACTAATTTAATCACCCATATTTCCAAAACCTAAGTTTATAAGGTAACTTGGGTGGTATAATACTATATTTCAGGACCTATTCTATCATCCTATGTGTACGTCATGTTGGCACACTTCCGTATTTATTTTATTTTTCATGTCATACTTTGACAAATCGCTGTCCGCACATCTCAATGCGACTACTTTAATCAGCCATATTTCAAAAACCTTAGTTTTTACGGTAACTTGGGTGGTATAATACAGAAGTTCTTGTCCTATTCTATCACCCTACGTGTACGTCATGTATCCACGATTCCGTATTTATTTTTATATTTCATGTCATACTTTGACAAATCGTTGTCCGCACATCGCATAGCGACTAATTTAATCACCCATATTTCCAAAACCTAAGTTTTTAAGGTAACTTGGGTGGTATAATACTAAATTTCAGGACCTATTCTATCATCCTATGTGTACGTCATGTTGGCACACTTCCGTATTTATTTTATTTTTCATGTCATACTTTGACAAATCGCTGTCCGCACATCTCAATGCGACTACTTTAATCACCCATATTTCCAAAACCTAAGTTTTTACGGTAACTTGGGTGGTATAATACTAAATTTCTGGTCCTATTCTTTCATCCTACGTGTACGTCATGTTGGCACACCTCCGTATTTTTTTCATATTTCATGTCAAACTTAGACAAATCGCTGTCCGCACATCTCAATGCGACTACTTTAATCAGCCATATTTCCAAAACCTAAGTTTTTACGGTAACTTGGTTGGTATAGTACTAAAGGTCTGGACCTATTCTATCATCCTATGTGTACGTCATGTTGGCACACCTCCGTATTTTTTTTATATTTCGTGTCAAACTTCGACAAATCGTTGTCCGCACATCGCATAGCGACTAATTTAATCACCCATAATTCCAAAACCTAAGTTTTTACGGTAACTTGGGTGGTATAATACAGAAGTTCTGGTCCTATTCTATCACCCTATGTGTACGTCATGTATCCACAATTCCGTATTTATTTTTATATTTCATGTCAAAGTTAGACAAATCGTTGTCCGCAGATCGCATAGCGACTAATTTAATCACCCATATTTCCAAAACCTAAGTTTTTACGGTGACTTGGTTGGTATAATACACATTCTGGTCCTATTCTATCACCCTATGTGTACGTCACGTATCCACAATTCCGTATTTATTTTTATATTTCATGTCAAACTTAGACAAATCGTTGTCCGCACATCGCATAGCGACTAATTTAATCACCCATATTTCCAAAACCTAAATTTTAAGGTAACTTGGGTGGTATAATACTAAATTTCAGGACCTATTCTATCATCCTATGTGTACGTCATGTTGGCACACTTCCGTATTTATTTTATTTTTCATGTCATACTTTGACAAATCGCTGTCCGCACATCTCAATGCGACTACTTTAATCAGCCATATTTCCAAAACCTAATTTTTTACGGTAACATGGGTGGTATAATACAGAAATTCTGGTCCTATTCTATCACCCTATGTGTACGTCATGTTGGCACACCTCCGTATTTATTATTATATTTCATGTCATACTTAGACAAATCGTTGTCCGCACATCGCATAGCGACTAATTTAATCATCCATATTTCCAAAACCTAAGTTTTTAAGGTAACTTGGGTGGTATAGGATTAAAGTTCTGGTCCTATTCTTTCACCCTATGTGTACGTCATGTATCCACAATTCCGTATTTATTTTTATATTTCATGTCATACTTAGACAAATCGTTGTCCGCACATCGCATAGCGACTAATTTAAGCACCCATATTTCCAAAACCTAAGTTTTTACGGTAACTTGGGTGGTATAATACAGAAGTTCTGGTCCTATTCTATCACCCTACGTGTACGTAATGTTGGCACACCTCGGTATTTATTTTTATATTTCATGTCAAACTTAGACAAATCGTTGTCCGCACATCGCATAGCGACTAATTTAATCACCCATATTTCCAAAACCTAAGTTTTTAAGGTAACTTGGGTGGTATAGTATTAAAGTTCTGGACCTATTCTATCATCCTATGTGTACGTCATGTTGGCACACCTCGGTATTTATTTTTATATTTCGTGTCAAACTTCGACAAATCTCTGTCCGCACATCTCAATGCGACTACTTTAATCAGCCATATTTCCAAAACCTAAGTTTTTACGGTAACTTGGGTGGTATAATACAGAAGTTCTGGTCCTATTCTATCACCCTACGTGTACGTAATGTTGGCACAACTCCGTATTTATTATTATATTTCATGTCATACTTAGACAAATCGTTGTCCGCACATCGCATAGCGACTAATTTAATCACCCATATTTCCAAAACCTAAGTTTTTACGGTAACTTGGGTAGTATAATACAGAAGTTCTGGTCCTATTCTATCACCCTATGTGTACGTCATGTATCCACAATTCCGTATTTATTTTTATATTTCATGTCAAACTTAGACAAATCGTTGTCCGCACATCGCATAGCGACTAATTTAATCACCCATATTTCCAAAACCTAAGTTTTTACGGTAACTTGGGTGGTATAATACAGAAGTTCTGGTCCTATTCTATCACCCTATGTGTACGTCATGTATCCACAATTCCGTATTTATTTTTATATTTCATGTCAAACTTAGACAAATCGCTGTCCGCACATCGCATAGCGACTGCTTTAATCAGCCATATTTCCAAAACCTAGGTTTTTACGGTAACTTGGGTGGTATAGTACTAAAGTTCTGGACCTATTCTATCATCCTATGTGTATGTCATGTTGGCACACCTCCGTATTTTTTTTATATTTCGTGTCAAACTTCGACAAATCGTTGTCCGCACATCGCATAGCGACTAATTTAATCAGCCATATTTCCAAAACCTAAGTTTTTACGGTAACTTGGGTGGTACAATACAGAAGTTCTGGTCCTATTCTATCACCCTACGTGTACGTCATGTATCCACAATTCCGTATTTATTTTTATATTTCATGTCAAACTTAGACAAACCGTTGTCCGCACATCGCATAGCGACTAATTTAATCACCCATATTTCCAAAACCTAAGTTTTTACGGTAACTTGGGTGGTATAATACAGAAGTTCTGGTCCTATTCTATCACCCTATGTGTACGTCATGTATCCACAATTCCGTATTTGTTATTATATTTCATGTCATACTTAGACAAATCGTTGTCCGCACATCGCATAGCGACTAATTTAATCACCCATATTTACAAAACCTAAGTTTTTAAGGTAACTTGGGTGGTATAGTACTAAAGTTCTGGTCCTATTCTTTCATCCTACGTGTACGTCATGCTGACACACTGCCGTATTTATTTTATATTTTATGTCATACTTTGACAAATCGCTGTCCGCACATATCAATGCGACTACTCTAATCACCCATATTTCCAAAACCTAAGTTTTTACCTATGTGTACGTCATGTATCCACAATTCCGTATTTATTTTTATATTTCATGTCAAACTTAGACAAATCGTTGTCCGCACAATCGCATAGCGACTAATTTAATCACCCATATTTCCAAAACCTAAGTTTTTAAGGTAACTTGGGTGGTATAGTACTAAAGTTCTGGACCTATTCTATCATCCTATGTGTACGTCATGTTGGCACACCTCCGTATTTTTTTTATATTTCGTGTCAAACTTCGACAAATCTTTGTCCGCACATCTCAATGCGACTACTTTAATCAGCCATATTTCCAAAACCTAAGTTTTTACGAAAACTTGGGTGGTATAATACAGAAGTTCTGGTCCTATTCTATCACCCAATGTGTACGTCATGTATCCAAAATTCCGTATTTATTTTAATATTTCATGTCAAACTTAGACAAATCGTTGTCCGCACATCGCATAGCGACTAATTTAATCACCCATATTTCCAAAACCTAAGTTTTTACGGTAACTTGGGTGGTATAATACAGAAGTTCTGGTCCTATTCTATCACCCTATGTGTACGTCATGTATCCACAATTCCGTATTTATTTTTATATATCATGTCAAACTTAGACAAATCGTTGTCCGCACTTCGCATAACGACTAATTTAATCACCCATATTTCAAAAAACCTAAGTTTTTACGGTAACTTGGGTGGTATAATACAGAAGTTCTGGTCCTATTCTATCACCCTATGTGTACGTCATGTATCCACAATTCCGTATTTATTTTTATATTTCATGTCAAACTTAGACAAATCGTTGTCCGCACTTCGCATAGCGACTAATTTAATCACCCATATTTCCAAAACCTAAGTTTTAAAGGTAACTTGGGTGGTATAATACTAAATTTCAGGACCTATTCTATCATCCTATGTGTACGTCATGTTGGCACACTTCCGTATTTATTTTATTTTTCATGTCATACTTTGACAAATCGCTGTCCGCACATCTCAATGCGACTACTTTAATCAGCCATATTTCCAAAACCTAAGTTTTTACGGTAACTTGGGTGGTATAATACAGAAGTTCTGGTCCTATTCTATCACCCTACGTGTACGTAATGTTGGCACACCTCCGTATTTATTATTATATTTCATGTCATACTTAGACAAATCGTTGTCCGCACATCGCATAGCGACTAATTTAATCACCCATATTTCCAAAACCTAAGTTTTTAAGGTAACTTGGGTGGTATAATACTAAAGTTCTGGTCCTATTCTTTCATCCTACGTGTACGTTATGCTGACACACTGCCGTATTTATTTTATATTTTATGTCGAACTTAGGTGGATCGCTGTCCACACATCCAAAGCGACTATTTCAATCACCCGTATTTCCAAAACCTAAGTTTTTACGGTAACTTGGGTGGTATAATACAGAAGTTCTGGTCCTATTCTATCACCCTACGTGTACGTAATGTTGGCACACCTCCGTATTTATTATTATATTTCATGTCATACTTAGACAAATCGTTGTCCGCACATCGCATAGCGACTAATTTAATCACCCATATTTCCAAAACCTAAGTTTTTAAGGTAACTTGGGTGGTATAGTACTAAAGTTCTGGACCTATTCTATCATCCTATGTGTACGTCATGTTGGCACACCTCCGTATTTTTTTTATATTTCGTGTCAAACTTCGACAAATCTCTGTCCGCACATCTCAATGCGACTACTTTAATCAGCCATATTTCCAAAACCTAAGTTTTTACGGTAACTTGGGTGGTATAATACAGAAGTTCTGGTCCTATTCTATCACCCTACGTGTACGTAATGTTGGCACACCTCCGTATTTATTATTATATTTCATGTCATACTTAGACAAATCGTTGTCCGCACATCGCATAGCGACTAATTTAATCACCCATATTTCCAAAACCTAAGTTTTTAAGGTAACTTGGGTGGTATAGTACTAAAGTTCTGGTCATATTCTTTCATCCTACGTGTACGTCATGCTGACACACTGCCGTATTTATTTTATATTTTATGTCAAACTTAGGTGGATCGCTGTCCACACATCCAAAGCGACTATTTTAATCACCCGTATTTCCAAAACCTAAGTTTTGACGGTAACCTGAGTGGTATAATAATATAGTTCTAATCCTATTCTATCACCCAATGTGTACGTCATGTATCCAAAATTCCGTATTTATTTTTATATTTCATGTCAAACTTAGACAAATCATTGTCCGCACAGCGCATAGCGACTAATTTAATCACCCATATTTCCAAAACCTAAGTTTTTACGGTAACTTGGGTGGTATAATACTAAATTTCAGGACCTATTCTATCATCCTATGTGTACGTCATGTTGGCACACTTCCGTATTTATTTTATTTTTCATGTCATACTTTGACAAATCGCTGTCCGCACATCTCAATGCGACTACTTTAATCAGCCATATTTCCAAAACCCAAGTTTTTACGGTAACTTGGGTGGTATAATACAGAAGTTCTGGTCCTATTCTATCACCCTATGTGTACGTCATGTATCCACAATTCCGTATTTATTTTTATATTTCATGTCAAACTTAGACAAATCGTTGTCCGCACATCGCATAGCGACTAATTTAATCACCCATATTTCAAAAACCTAAGTTTTTACGGTAACTTGGGTGGTATAATACTAAATTTCAGGACCTATTCTATCATCCTATGTGTACGTCATGTTGGCACACTTCCGTATTTATTTTATTTTTCATGTCGTACTTTGACAAATCGCTGTCCGCACATCTCAATGCGACTACTTTAATCAGCCATATTTCCAAAACCTAAGTTTTTACGGTAACTTGGGTGGTATAGTACTAAAGTTCTGGACCTATTCTATCATCCTATGTGTACGTCATGTTGGCACACCTCCGTATTTTTTTTATATTTCGTGTCAAACTTCGACAAATCTCTGTCCGCACATCTCAATGCGACTAATTTAATCACCCATATTTCCAAAACCTAAGTTTTTACGGTAACTTGGGTGGTATAATACAAAAGTTCTGGTCCTATTCTATCACCCTATGTGTACGTCATGTATCCAAAATTCCGTATTTATTTTTATATTTCATGTCAAACTTAGACAAATCGTTGTCCGCACATCGCATAGCGACTAATTTAATCACCCATATTTCCAAAACCTAAGTTTTTACGGTAACTTGGGTGGTATAATACTAAATTTCAGGACCTATTCTATCATCCTATGTGTACGTCATGTTGGCACACTTCCGTATTTATTTTATTTTTCATGTCATACTTTGACAAATCGCTGTCCGCACATCTCAATGCGACTACTTTAATCAGCCATATTTCCAAAACCCAAGTTTTTACGGTAACTTGGGTGGTATAATACAGAAGTTCTGGTCCTATTCTATCACCCTATGTGTACGTCATGTATCCACAATTCCGTATTTATTTTTATATTTCATGTCAAACTTAGACAAATCGTTGTCCGCACATCGCATAGCGACTAATTTAATCACCCATATTTCAAAAACCTAAGTTTTTACGGTAACTTGGGTGGTATAATACTAAATTTCAGGACCTATTCTATCATCCTATGTGTACGTCATGTTGGCACACTTCCGTATTTATTTTATTTTTCATGTCATACTTTGACAAATCGCTGTCCGCACATCTCAATGCGACTACTTTAATCAGCCATATTTCCAAAACCTAAGTTTTTACGGTAACTTGGGTGGTATAGTACTAAAGTTCTGGACCTATTCTATCATCCTATGTGTACGTCATGTTGGCACACCTCCGTATTTTTTTTATATTTCGTGTCAAACTTCGACAAATCTCTGTCCGCACATCTCAATGCGACTAATTTAATCACCCATATTTCCAAAACCTAAGTTTTTACGGTAACTTGGGTGGTATAATACAGAAGTTCTGGTCCTATTCTATCACCCTATGTGTACGTCATGTATCCAAAATTCCGTATTTATTTTTATATTTCATGTCAAACTTAGACAAATCGTTGTCCGCACATCGCATAGCGACTAATTTAATCACCCATATTTCCAAAACCTAAGTTTTTACGGTAACTTGGGTGGTATAATACTAAATTTCAGGACCTATTCTATCATCCTATGTGTACGTCATGTTGGCACACTTCCGTATTTATTTTATTTTTCATGTCATACTTTCACAAATCGCTGTCCGCACATCTCAATGCGACTACTTTAATCAGCCATATTTCCAAAACCTAAGCTTTTACGGTAACTTGGGTGGTATAATACAGAAGTTCTGGTCCTATTTCATCACCCTACGTGTACGTCATGCTGACACACTGCCGTAATTATTTTATATTTTATGTCAAACTTAGGTGGATCACTGTCCACACATCCAAAGCGACTATTTTAATCACCCGTATTTCCAAAACCTAAGTTTTCAAGGTAACTTGGGTGGTATAATACAGAAGTTCTGGTCCTATTCTATCACCCTACGTGTACGTAATGTTGGCACACCTCCGTATTTATTATTATATTTCATGTCATACTTAGACAAATCGTTGTCCGCACATCGCATAGCGACTAATTTAATCACCCATATTTCCAAAACCTAAGTTTTTAAGGTAACTTGGGTGGTATAGTACTAAAGTTCTGGTCCTATTCTTTCATCCTACGTGTACGTTATGCTGACACACTGCCGTATTTATTTTATATTTTATGTCGAACTTAGGTGGATCGCTGTCCACACATCCAAAGCGACTATTTCAATCACCCGTATTTCCAAAACCTAGGTTTTTACGGTAACTTGGGTGGTATAATACAGAGGTTCTGGTCCTATTCTATCACCCTACGTGTACGTAATGTTGGCACACCTCCGTATTTATTATTATATTTCATGTCATACTTAGACAAATCGTTGTCCGCACATCGCATAGCGACTAATTTAATCACCCATATTTCCAAAACCTAAGTTTTTAAGGTAACTTGGGTGGTATAGTACTAAAGTTCTGGACCTATTCTATCATCCTATGTGTACGTCATGTTGGCACACCTCCGTATTTTTTTTATATTTCGTGTCAAACTTCGACAAATCTCTGTCTGCACATCTCAATGCGACTACTTTAATCAGCCATATTTCCAAAACCTAAGTTTTTACGGTAACTTGGGTGGTATAATACAGAAGTTCTGGTCCTATTCTATCACCCTACGTGTACGTAATGTTGGCACACCTCCGTATTTATTATTATATTTCATGTCATACTTAGACAAATCGTTGTCCGCACATCGCATAGCGACTAATTTAATCACCCATATTTCCAAAACCTAAGTTTTTAAGGTAACTTGGGTGGTATAGTACTAAAGTTCTGGTCCTATTCTTTCATCCTACGTGTACGTCATGCTGACACACTGCCGTATTTATTTTATATTTTATGTCAAACTTAGGTGGATCGCTGTCCACACATCCAAAGCGACTATTTTAATCACCCGTATTTCCAAAACCTAAGTTTTTACGGTAACCTGAGTGGTATAATAATATAGTTCTAATCCTATTCTATTACCCTATGTGTACGTCATGTATCCAAAATTCCGTATTTATTTTTATATTTCATGACAAACTTAGACAAATCGTTGTCCGCACATCGGATAGCGACTAATTTAATCACCCATATTTCCAAAACCTAAGTTTTTGCGGTAACTTGGGTGGTATAATACTAAATTTCAGGACCTATTCTATCATCCTATGTGTACGTCATGTTGGCACACTTCCGTATTTATTTTATTTTTCATGTCATACTTTGACAAATCGCTGTCCGCACATCTCAATGCGACTACTTTAATCAGCCATATATCCAAAATCTAAGTTTTTACGGTAACTTGGGTGGTATAATACAGAAGTTCTGGTCCTATTTCATCACCCTACGTGTACGTCATGCTGACACACTGCCGTATTTATTTTATATTTTATGTCAAACTTAGGTGGATCACTGTCCACACATCCAAAGCGACTATTTTAATCACCCGTATTTCCAAAACCTAAGTTTTTAAGGTAACTTGGGTGGTAAAATACTAAATTTCAGGACCTATTCTATCATCCTATGTGTACGTCATGTTGGCACACTTCCGTATTTATTTTATTTTTCATGTCATACTTTGACAAATCGCTGTCCGCACATCTCAATGCGACTACTTTAATCAGCCATATTTCCAAAACCTAAGTTTTTACGGTAACTTGGGTGGTATAATACAGAAGTTCTGGTCCTATTCTATCACCCTATGTGTACGTCATGTATCCACAATTCCGTATTTATTTTTATATTTCATGTCAAACTTAGACAAATCGTTGTCCGCACATCGCATAGCGACTAATTTAATCACCCATATTTCAAAAACCTAAGTTTTTACGGTAACTTGGGTGGTATAATACTAAATTTCAGGACCTATTCTATCATCCTATGTGTACGTCATGTTGGCACACTTCCGTATTTATTTTATTTTTCATGTCATACTTTGACAAATCGCTGTCCGCACATCTCAATGCGACTACTTTAATCAGCCATATTTCCAAAACCTAAGTTTTTACGGTAACTTGGGTGGTATAGTACTAAAGTTCTGGACCTATTCTATCATCCTATGTGTACGTCATGTTGGCACACCTCCTTATTTTTTTTATATTTCGTGTCAAACTTCGACAAATCTCTGTCCGCACATCTCAATGCGACTAATTTAATTACCCATATTTCCAAAACCTAAGTTTTTACGGTAACTTGGGTGGTATAATACAGAAGTTCTGGTCCTATTCTATCACCCTATGTGTACGTCATGTATCCAAAATTCCGTATTTATTTTTATATTTCATGTCAAACTTAGACAAATCGTTGTCCGCACATCGCATAGCGACTAATTTAATCACCCATATTTCCAAAACCTAAGTTTTTACGGTAACTTGGGTGGTATAATACTAAATTTCAGGACCTATTCTATCATCCAATGTGTACGTCATGTTGGCACACTTCCGAATTTATTTTATTTTTCATGTCATACTTTGACAAATCGCTGTCCGCACATCTCAATGCGACTACTTTAATCAGCCATATTTCCAAAACCTAAGTTTTTACGGTAACTTGGGTGGTATAATACAGAAGTTCTGGTCCTATTTCATCACCCTACGTGTACGTCATGTTTGCACACTTCCGTATTTATTTTATTTTTCATGTCATACTTTCACAAATCGCTGTCCGCACATCTCAATGCGACTAATTTAATCACCCATATTTCCAAAACCTAAGTTTTTACGGTAACTTGGGTGGTATAATACAGAAGTTCTGGTCCTATTGTATCACCCTATGTGTACGTCATGTATCCACAATTCCGTATTTATTTTTATATTTCATGTCAAACTTAGACAAATCGTTGTCCGCACATCGCATAGCGACTAATTTAATCACCCATATTTCCAAAACCTAAGTTTTTACGGTAACTTGGGTGGTATAATACTAAATTTCAGGACCTATTCTATCATCCTATGTGTACGTCATGTTGGCACACTTCCGTATTTATTTTATTTTTCATGTTATACTTTGACAAATCGCTGTCCGCACATCTCAATGCGACTACTTTAATCAGCCATATTTCCAAAACCTAAGTTTTTACTGTAACTTGGGTGGTATAATACAGAAGTTCTGGTCCTATTTCATCACCCTACGTGTACGTCATGCTGACACACTGCCGTATTTATTTTATATTTTATGTCAAACTTAGGTGGATCACTGTCCACACATCCAAAGCGACTATTTTAATCACCCGTATTTCCAAAACCTAAGTTTTTAAGGTAACTTGGGTGGTATAGTACTAAAGTTCTGGACCTTTTCTATCATCCTATGTGTACGTCATGTTGGCACACCTCCGTATTTTTTTATATTTCGTGTCAAACTTCGACAAATCTCTGTCCGCACATCTCAATGCGACTACTTTAATCAGCCATATTTCCAAAACCTAGGTTTTTACGGTAACTTGGGTGGTATAATACAGAAGTTCTGGTCCTATTTCATCACCCTATGTGTACGTCATGCTGACACACTTCCGTATTTATTTTATTTTTCATGTTATACTTTGACAAATCGCTGTCCGCACATCTCAATGCGACTACTTTAATCAGCCATATTTCCAAAACCTAAGTTTTTACGGTAACTTGGGTGGTATAATACAGAAGTTCTGGTCCTATTCTATCACCCTACGTGTACGTCATGTATCCACAATTCCGTATTTATTTTTATATTTCATGTCAAACTTAGACAAATCGTTGTCCGCACATCGCATAGCGACTAATTTAATCACCCATATTTCAAAAACCTAAGTTTTTACGGTAACTTGGGTGGTATAATACTAAATTTCAGGACCGATTCTATCACCCTACGTGTACGTAATGTTGGCACACCTCCGTATTTATTATTATATTTCATGTCATACTTAGACAAATCGATGTCCGCACATCGCATAGCGACTAATTTAATCACCCATATTTCCAAAACCTAAGTTTTAAGGTAACTTGGGTGGTATAGTACTAAAGTTCTGGTCCTATTCTTTCATCCTACGTGTACGTCATGTATCCACAATTCAGTATTTATTTTTATATTTCATGTTAAACTTAGACAAATCGTTGTCCGCACATCGCACAGCGACTAATTTAATCACCCATATTTCCAAAACCTAAGTTTTTACGGTAACTTGGGTGGTATAATACAGAAGTTCTGGTCCTATTCTATCACCCTATGTGTACGTCATGTATCCACAATACCGTATTTATTTTTATATTTCATCTCAAACTTAGACAAATCGTTGTCCGCACATCGCATAGCGACTAATTTAATCACCCATATTTCCAAAACCTAAGTTTTTACGGTAACTTGGGTGGTATAATACTAAATTTCAGGACCTATTCTATCATCCTATATGTACGTCATGTTGGCACACTTCCGTATTTATTTTATTTTTCATGTTATACTTTGACAAATCGCTGTCCACACATCTCAATGCGACTACTTTAATCAGCCATATTTCCAAAACCTAAGTTTTTACGGTAACTTAGGTGGTATAATACAGAAGTTCTGGTCCTATTTCATCACCCTACGTGTACGTCATGCTGACACACTGCCGTATTTATTTTATATTTCATGTCATACTTAGACAAATTGTTGTCCGCACATCGCATAGCGACTAATTTAATCACCCATATTTCCAAAACCTAAGTTTTTAAGGTAACTTGGGTGGTATAGTACTAAAGTTCTGGTCCTATTCTTTCATCCTACGTGTACGTCATGTATCCACAATTCAGTATTTATTTTTATATTTCATGTTAAACTTAGACAAATCGTTGTCCGCACATCGCATAGCGACTAATTTAATCACCCATATTTCCAAAACCTAAGTTTTTACGGTAACTTGGGTGGTATAATACAGAAGTTCTGGTCCTATTCTATCACCCTATGTGTACGTCATGTATCCACCATTCCGTATTTATTTGTATATTTCATGTCAAACCTAGACAAATCGTTGTCCGCACATCGCATAGCGACTAATTTAATCACTCATATTTCCAAAACCTAAGTTTTTACGGTAACTTGGGTGGTATAATACTAAATTTCAGGACCTATTCTATCATCCTCTGTGTACGTAATGTTGGCACACTTCCGTATTTACTTTATTTTTCATGTCATACTTTGACAAATCGCTGTCCGCACATCCCAATGCGACTACTTTAATCAGCCATATTTCCAAAACCTAAGTTTTTACGGTAACTTGGGTGGTATAATACAGAAGTTCTGGTCCTATTCTATCACCCTACGTGTACATAATGTTGGCACACCTCCGTATTTATTATTATATTTCATGTCATACTTAGACAAATCGTTGTCCGCACATCGCATAGCGACTAATTTAATCACCCATATTTCCAAAACCTAAGTTTTTAAGGTAACTTGGGTGTTATAGTACTAAAGTTCTGGTCCTATTCTTTCATCCTACGTGTACGTCATGCTGACACACTGCCGTATTTAATTTATATTTTATGTCAAACTTAGTTGGATCGCTGTCCACATATCCAAAGCGACTATTTTAATCACCCGTATTTCCAAAACCTAAATTTTTAATGTAACTTGAGTGGTATAGTACTAAAGTTCTGGACCTATTCTATCATCCTATGTATACGTCATGTTGGCACACCTTCGTATTTTTTTTATATTTCGTGTCAAACTTCGACAAATCTCTGTCCGCACATCTCAATGCGACTACTTTAATCAGCCATATTTCCAAAACCTAAGTTTTTACGGTAACTTGGGTGGTATAATACAGAAGTTCTGGTCCTATTCTATCACCCTACGTGTACGTCACGTATCCAAAATTCCGTATTTATTTTTATATTTCATGTCAAACTTAGACAAATCGTTGTCCGCACATCGCATAGCGACTAATTTAATCACCCATATTTCCAAAACCTAAGTTTTTACGGTAACTTGGGTGGTATAATACTAAATTTCAGGACCTATTCTATCATCCTATGTGTACGTCATGTTGGCACACTTCCGTATTTATTTTATTTTTCATGTCATACTTTGACAAATCGCTGTCCGCACATCTCAATGCGACTAATTTAATCACCCATATTTCCAAAACCTAAGTTTTTACGGTAACTTGGGTGGTATAATACAGAAGTTCTGGTCCTATTCTATCACCCTATGTGTAAGTCATGTATCCACAATTCCGTATTTTTTTTTATATTTCATGTCAAACTTAGACAAATCGTTGTCCGCACATCGCATAGCGACTAATTCAATCACCCATATTTCCAAAACCTAAGTTTTTACGGTAACTTGGGTGGTATAATACTAAATTTCAGGACCTATTCTATCATCCTATGTGTACGTCATGTTGGCACACTTCCGTATTTATTTTATTTTTCATGTTATACTTTGACAAATCGCTGTCCGCACATCTCAATGCGACTACTTTAATCAGCCATATTTCCAAAACCTAAGTTTTTACTGTAACTTGGGTGGTATAATACAGAAGTTCTGGTCCTATTCTATCACCCTACGTGTACGTCATGCTGACACACTGCCGTAGTTATTTTATATTTTATGTCAAACTTAGGTGGATCACTGTCCACACATCCAAAGCGACTATTTTAATCACCCGTATTTCCAAAACCTAAGTTTTTAAGGTAACTTGGGTGGTATAGTACTAAAGTTCTGGACCTATTCTATCATCCTATGTGTACGTCATGTTGGCACACCTCCGTATTTTTTTATATTTCGTGTCAAACTTCGACAAATCTCTGTCCGCACATCTCAATGCGACTACTTTAATCAGCCATATTTCCAAAACCTAAGTTTTTACGGTGACTTGGGTGGTATAATACAGAAGTTCTGGTCCTATTTCATCACCCTATGTGTACGTCATGCTGACACACTTCCGTATTTATTTTATTTTTCATGTTATACTTTGACAAATCGCTGTCCGCACATCTCAATGCGACTACTTTAATCAGCCATATATCCAAAACCTAAGTTTTTACGGTAACTTGGGTGGTATAATACAGAAGTTCTGGTCCTATTCTATCACCCTATGTGTACGTCATGTATCCACAATTCCGTATTTATTTTTATATTTCATGTCAAACTTAGACAAATCGTTGTCCGCACATCGCATAGCGACTAATTTAATCACCCATATTTCAAAAACCTAAGTTTTTACGGTAACTTGGGTGGTATAATACTAAATTTCAGGACCTATTCTATCACCCTACGTGTACGTAATGTTGGCACACCTCCGTATTTATTATTATATTTCATGTCATACTTAGACAAATCGTTGTCCGCACATCGCATAGCGACTAATTTAATCACCCATATTTCCAAAACCTAAGTTTTTACGGTAACTTGGGTGGTATAGTACTAAAGTTCTGGTCCTATTCTTTCATCCTACGTGTACGTCATGTATCCACAATTCAGTATTTATTTTTATATTTCATGTTAAACTTAGACAAATCGTTGTCCGCACATCGCACAGCGACTAATTTAATCACCCATATTTCCAAAACCTAAGTTTTTACGGTAACTTGGATGGTATAATACAGAAGTTCTGGTCCTATTCTATCACCCTATGTGTACGTCATGTATCCACAATTCCGTATTTATTTTTATACTTCATGTCAAACCTAGACAAATCGTTGTCCGCACATCGCATAGCGACTAATTTAATCACCCATATTTCCAAAACCTAAGTTTTTACGGTAACTTGGGTGGTATAACACTAAATTTCAGGACCTATTCTATCATCCTATGTGTACGTCATGTTGGCACACTTCCGTATTTATTTTATTTTTCATGTCATTCTTTGACAAATCGCTGTCCGCACATCTCAATGCGACTACTTTAATCAGCCATATTACCAAAACCTAAGTTTTTACGGTAACTTCGGTGGTATAATACAGAAGTTCTGGTCCTATTCTATCACCCTACGTGTACGTAATGTTGGCACACCTCCGTATTTATTATTATATTTCATGTCATACTTAGACAAATCGTTGTCCGCACATCGCATAGCGACTAATTTAATCACCCATATTTCCAAAACCTAAGTTTTTAAGGTAACTTGGGTGGTATAGTACTAAAGTTCTGGTCCTATTCTTTCATCCTATGTGTACGTAATGTTGGCAAACTTCCGTATTTATTTTATTTTTCATGTCATACTTTGACAAATCGCTGTCCGCACATCTCAATGCGACTACTTTAATCAGCCATATTTCCAAAACCTAAGTTTTTACGGTAACTTGGGTGGTATAATACAGAAGTTCTGGTCCTATTTCATCACCCTACGTGTACGTTATGCTGACACACTGCCGTATATATTTTATATTTTATGTCAAACTTAGGTGGATCACTGTCCACACATCCAAAGCGACTATTTTAATCACCCGTATTTCCAAAACCTAAGTTTTTAAGGTAACTTGGGTGGTATAGTACTAAAGTTCTGGACCTATTCTATCATCCTATGTGTACGTCATGTTGGCACACCTCCGTATTTTTTTTATATTTCGTGTCAAACTTCGACGAATGTCTGTCCGCACATCTCAATGCGACTACTTTAATCAGCCATATTTCCAAATCCTAAGTTTTTACGGTATTTTGGGTGGTATAATACAGAAGTTCTGGTCCTATTCTATCACCCTACGTGTACGTAATGTTGGCACACCTCCGTATTTATTATTATATTTCATGTCATACTTAGACAAATCGTTGTCCGCACATCGCATAGCGACTAATTTATTCACCCATATTTCCAAAACCTAAGTTTTTAAGGTAACTTGGGTGGTATAGTACTAAAGTTCTGGTCCTATTCTTTCATCCTATGTGTACGTCATGTATCCACAATTCAGTATTTATTTTTATATTTCATGTTAAACTTAGACAAATCGATGTCCGCACATCGCATAGCGACTAATTTAATCACCCATATTTCCAAAACCTAAGTTTTTACGGTAACTTGGGTGGTATAATACAGAAGTTCTGGTCCTATTCTATCACCCTATGTGTACGTCATGTATCCACAATTCCGTATTTATTTTTATATTTCATGTCAAACTTAGACAAATCGTTGTCCGCACATCGCATAGCGACTAATTTAATCACCCATATTTCCAAAACCTAAGTTTTTAAGGTAACTTGGGTGGTATATAACTAATGTTCTGGTCCTATTCTTTCATCCTATGTTTACGTAATGTTGGCACACTTCCGTATTTATTTTATTTTTCATGTCATACTTTGACAAATCGCTGTCAGCACATCTCAATGCGACTACTTTAATCAGCCATATTACCAAAACCTAAGTTTTTACGGTAACTTCGGTGGTATAATACAGAAGTTCTGGTCCTATTCTATCACCCTACGTGTACGAAATGTTGGCACACCTCCGTATTTATTATTATATTTCATGTCATACTTAGACAAATCGTTGTCCGCACATCGCATAGCAACTAATTTAATCACCCATATTTCCAAAAAATAAGTTTTTAAGGTAACTTGGGTGGTATAGTACTAAAGTTCTGGTCCTATTCTTTCATCCTATGTGTACGTAATGTTGGCACACTTCCGTATTTATTTTATTTTTCATGTCATACTTTGACAAATCGCTGTCCGCACATCCCAATGCGACTACTTTAATCAGCCATATTTCCAAAACCTAAGTTTTTACGGTAACTTGGGTGGTATAATACAGAAGTTCTGGTCCTATTCTATCACCCTACGTGTACGTAATGTTGGCACACCTCCGTATTTATTATTATATTTCATGTCATACTTAGACAAATCGTTGTCCGCACATCGCATAGCGACTAATTTAATCACCCATATTTCCAAAACCTAAGTTTTTAAGGTAACTTGGGTGTTATAGTACTAAAGTTCTGGTCCTATTCTTTCATCCTACGTGTACGTAATGCTGACACACTGCCGTATTTAATTTATATTTTATGTCAAACTTAGTTGGATCGCTGTCCACATATCCAAAGCGACTATTTTAATCACCCGTATTTCCAAAACCTAAATTTTTAAGGTAACTTGGGTGGTATAGTACTAAAGTTCTGGACCTATTCTATCATCCTATGTGTACGTCATGTTGGCACACCTCCGTATTTTTTTATATTTCGTGTCAAACTTCGACAAATCTCTGTCCGCACATCTCAATGCGACTACTTTAATCAGCCATATTTCCAAAACCTAAGTTTTTACGGTAACTTGGGTGGTATAATACAGAAGTTCTGGTCCTATTCTATCACCCTACGTGTACGTAATGTTGGCACACCTCATATTTATTGTTATATTTCATGTCATACTTAGACAAATCGTTGTCCGCACATCGCATAGCGACTAATTTAATCACCCATATTTCCAAAACCTAAGTTTTTAAGGTAATTTGGGTGGTATAGTACTAAAGTTCTGGTCCTATTCTTTCATCCTATGTGTACGTAATGTTGGCACACTTCCGTATTTATTTTATTTTTCATGTCATACGTTGACAAATCGCTGTCCGCACATCTCAATGCGACTACTTTAATCAGCCATATTTCCAAAACCTAAGTTTTTACGGTAACTTGGGTGGTATAATACAGAAGCTCTGGTCCTATTCTATCACCCTACGTGTACGTAATGTTAGCACACCTCCGTATTTATTATTATATTTCATGTCATACTTAGACAAATCGTTGTCCGCACATCGCATAGCGACTAATTTAATCACCCATATTTCCAAAACCTAAGTTTTTAAGGTAACTTGGGTGGTATAGTACTAAAGTTCTGGTCCTATTATTTCATCCTACGTGTACGTCATGCTGACACACTGCCGTATTTATTTTATATTTTATGTCAATCTTAGGTGGATCGCTGTCCACACATCCAAAGCGACTATTTTAATCACCCGTATTTCCAAAACCTAAGTTTTTAAGGTAACTCGGGTGGTATAGTACTAAAGTTCTGGACCTATTCTATCATCCTATGTGTACGTCATGTTGGTACACCTCCGTATTTTTTTTATATTTCGTGTCAAACTTCGACAAATCTCTGTCCGCACATCTCAATGCGACTACTTTAATCAGCCATATTTCCAAAACCTAAGTTTTTACGGTAACTTGGGTGGTATAATACAGAAGTTCTGGTCCTATTCTATCACCCTACGTGTACGTAATGTTGGCACACCTCCGTATTTATCATTACATTTCATGTCATACTTAGACAAATCGTTGTCCGCACATCGCATAGCGACTAATTTAATCACCCATATTTCCAAAACCTAAGTTTTTACGGTAACTTGGGTGGTATAATACAGAAGTTCTGGTCCTATTCTATCACCCTACGTGTACGTAATGTTGGCACACCTCCGTATTTATTTTTATTTTTCATGTCAAACTTAGACAAATCGTTGTCCGCACATCGCATAGCGACTAATTTAATCACCCATATTTCCAAAACCTAAGTTTTTACGGTAACTTGGGTGGTATAGTACTAAAGTTCTGGACCTATTCTATCATCCTATGTGTACGTCATGTTGGCACACCTCCGTATTTTTTTTATATTTCGTGTCAAACTTCGACAAATCGTTGTCCGCATATCGCATAGCGACTAATTTAATCACCCATATTTCCAAAACCTAAGTTTTTACGGTAACTTGGGTGGTATAATACAGAAGTTCTGGTCCTATTCTATCACCCTATATGTACGTCATGTATCCACAATTCCGTATTTATTTTTATATTTCATGTCAAACTTAGACAAATCGCTGTCCGCACATCTCAATGCGACTAATTTAATCAGCCATATTTCCAAAACCTAAGTTTTTACGTTAACTTGGGTGGTATAGTACTAAAGTTCTGGACCTATTCTATCATCCTATGTGTACGTCATGTTGGCACACCTCCGTATTTTTTTTATATTTCGTGTCAAACTTCGACAAATCTCTGTCCGCACATCTCAATGCGACTACTTTAATCAGCCATATTTCCAAAACCTAAGTTTTTACGGTAACTTGGGTGGTATAATACAGAAGCTCTGGTCCTATTCTATCACCCTACGTGTACGTAATGTTAGCACACCTCCGTATTTATTATTATATTTCATGTCATACTTAGACAAATCGTTGTCCGCACATCGCATAGCGACTAATTTAATCACCCATATATCCAAAACCTAAGATTTTAAGGTAACTTGGGTGGTATAGTACAGAAGTTCTGGTCCTATTCTATCAACCTATGTGTACGTCATGTATCCACAATTCCGTATTTATTTTTATATTTCATGTCAAACTTAGACAAATCGTTGTCCGCACATCGCATAGCGACTAATTTAATCACCCATATTTCCAAAACCTAAGTTTTTACGGTAACTTGGGTGGTATAATACAGAAGTTCTGGTCCTATTCTATCACCCTATGTGTACGTCATGTATCCACAATTCCGTATTTATTTTTATATTTCATGTCAAACTTAGACAAATCGTTGTCCGCACATCGCATAGCGACTAATTTAATCACCCGTATTTCCAAAACCTAAGTTTTTAAGGTAACTTGGGTGGTATGGTACTAACGTTCTGGACCTATTCTATCATCCTATGTGTACGTCATGTTGGCACACTTCCGTATTTATTTTATTTTTCATGTCATACTTTGACAAATCGCTGTCCGCACATCTCAATGCGACTACTTTAATCAGCCATATTTCCAAAACCTAAGTTTTTACGGTAACTTTGGTGGTATAATACAGAAGTTCTGGTCCTATTCTATCACCCTACGTGTACGTATTTATTATTATATTTCATGTCATACTTAGACAAATCGTTGTCCGCACATCGCATAGCGACTAATTTAATCACCCATATTTCCAAAACCTAAGTTTTTAAGGTAACTTGGGTGGTATAGTACTAAAGTTCTGGACCTATTCTATCATCCTATGTGTACGTCATGTTGGCACACCTCCGTATTTTTTTATATTTCGTGTCAAACTTCGACTAATCTCTGTCCGCACATCTCAATGCGACTACTTTAATCAGCCATATTTCCAAAACCTAAGTTTTTACGGTAACTTGGGTGGTATAATACAGAAGTTCTGGCCCTATTTCATCACCCTACGTGTACGTCATGCTGACACACTGCCGTATTTATTTTATATTTTATGTCAAACTTAGGTGGATCACTGTCCACACATCCAAAGTTACTATTTTAATCACCCGTATTTCCAAAACCTAAGTTTTTAAGGTAACTTGGGTGGTGTAGTACTAAAGTTCTGGACCTATTCTATCATCCTATGTGTACGTCATGTTGGCACACCTCCGTATTTTTTTTATATTTCGTGTCAAACTTCGACAAATCTCTGTCCGCACATCTCAATGCGACTAATTTAATCACCCATATTTCCAAAACCTTAGTTTTTACGGTAACTTGGGTGGTATAATACAGAAGTTCTGGTCCTATTCTATCACCCTACGTGTACGTAATGTTGGCACACCTCCGTATTTATTTTTATTTTTCATGTCAAACTTAGACAAATCGTTGTCCGCACATCGCATAGCGACTAATTTAATCACCCATATTTCCAAAACCTAAGTTTTTACGGTAACTTGGGTGGTATAATACAGAAGTTCTGGTCCTATTCTATCACCCTACGTGTACGTAATGTTGGCACACCTCCGTATTTATTTTTATTTTTCATGTCAAACTTAGACAAATCGTTGTCCGCACATCGCATAGCGACTAATTTAATCACCCATATTTCCAAAACCTAAGTTTTTACGGTAACTTGGGTGGTATAGTACTAAAGTTCTGGACCTATTCTATCATCCTATGTGTACGTCATGTTGGCACACCTCCGTATTTTTTTTATATTTCGTGTCAAACTTCGACAAATCGTTGTCCGCATATCGCATAGCGACTAATTTAATCACCCATATTTCCAAAACCTAAGTTTTTACGGTAACTTGGGTGGTATAATACAGAAGTTCTGGTCCTATTCTATCACCCTATATGTACGTCATGTATCCACAATTCCGTATTTATTTTTATATTTCATGTCAAACTTAGACAAATCGCTGTCCGCACATCTCAATGCGACTAATTTAATCAGCCATATTTCCAAAACCTAAGTTTTTACGTTAACTTGGGTGGTATAGTACTAAAGTTCTGGACCTATTCTATCATCCTATGTGTACGTCATGTTGGCACACCTCCGTATGTTTTTTATATTTCGTGTCAAACTTCGACAAATCTCTGTCCGCACATCTCAATGCGACTACTTTAATCAGCCATATTTCCAAAACCTAAGTTTTTACGGTAACTTGGTTGGTATAATACAGAAGTTCTGGTCCTATTCTATCACCCTACGTGTACGTAGTGTTGGCACACCTCCGTATTTATTATTATATTTCATGTCATACTTAGACAAATCGTTGTCCGCACATCGCATAGCGACTAATTTAATCACCCATATATCCAAAACCTAAGATTTTAAGGTAACTTGGGTGGTATAGTACAGAAGTTCTGGTCCTATTCTATCAACCTATGTGTACGTCATGTATCCACAATTCCGTATTTTATTTTTATATTTCATGTCAAACTTAGACAAATCGTTGTCCGCACATCGCATAGCGACTAATTTAATCACCCATATTTCCAAAACCTAAGTTTTTACGGTAACTTGGGTGGTATAATACAGAAGTTCTGGTCCTATTCTATCACCCTATGTGTACGTCAATGTATCCACAATTCCGTATTTATTTTTATATTTCATGTCAAACTTAGACAAATCGTTGTCCGCACATCGCATAGCGACTAATTTAATCACCCGTATTTCCAAAACCTAAGTTTTTAAGGTAACTTGGGTGGTATGGTACTAACGTTCTGGACCTATTCTATCATCCTATGTGTACGTCATGTTGGCACACTTCCGTATTTATTTTATTTTTCATGTCATACTTTGACAAATCGCTGTCCGCACATCTCAATGCGACTACTTTAATCAGCCATATTTCCAAAACCTAAGTTTTTACGGTAACTTTGGTGGTATAATACAGAAGTTCTGGTCCTATTCTATCACCCTACGTGTACGTATTTATTATTATATTTCATGTCATACTTAGACAAATCGTTGTCCGCACATCGCATAGCGACTAATTTAATCACCCATATTTCCAAAACTTAAGTTTTTAAGGTAACTTGGGTGGTATAGTACTAAAGTTCTGGTCCTATTCTTTTATCCTATGTATACGTCATGTTGGCACACTTCCGTATTTATTTTATTTCTCATGTCATAATTTGACAAATCGCTGTCCGCAAATCTCAATGCGACTACTTTAATCAGCCATATTTCCAAAACCTAAGTTTTTACGGTAACTTGGGTGGTATAATACAGAAGTTCTGGTCCTAATTTATCACCCTATGTGTACGTCATGTATCCACAATTCCGTATTTATTTTTATATTTCATGTCAAACTTAGACAAATCGTTGTCCGCACATCGCATAGCGACTAATTTAATCACCCATATTTTCAAAACCTAAGTTTTTACGGTAACTTGGGTGGTATAATACAGAAGTTCTGGTCATATTCTATCACCCTATGTGTACGTCATGTATCCACAATTTCGTATTTATTTTTATATTTCATGTCAAACTTAGACAAATCGCTGTCCGCACATCTCAATGCGACTACTTTAATCAGCCATATTTCCAAAACCTAAGTTTTTACGGTAACTTGGGTGGTATAGTACTAAAGTTCTGGACCTATTCTATCATCCTATGTGTACGTCATGTTGGCACACCTCCGTATTTTTTTTATATTTCGTGTCAAACTTCGACAAATCTATGTCCGCACATCTCAATGCGACTACTTTAATCAGCCATATTTCCAAAACCTAAGTTTTTACGGTAACTTGGGTGGTATAATACAGAAGTTCTGGTCCTATTCTATCACCCTACGTGTACGTAATGTTGGCACACCTCCGTATTTATTATTATATTTCATGTCATACTTAGACAAATCGTTGTCCGCACATCGCATAGCGACTAATTTAATCACCCATATTTCCAAAACCTTAGTTTTTAAGGTAACTTGGGTGGTATAGTACTAAAGTTCTGGTCCTTATCTTTCATCCTACGTGTACGTCATGCTAACACACTGCCGTATTTATTTTATATTTTATGTCAAACTTAGGTGGATCGCTGTCCACACATCCAAAGCGACTATTTTAATCACCCGTATTTCCAAAACCTAAGTTTCTAAGGTAACTTGGGTGGTATAGTACTAAAGTTCTGGACCTATTCTATCATCCTATGTGTACGTCATGTTGGCACACCTCCGTATTTTTTTTATATTTCGTGTCAAACTTCGACAAATCTCTGTCCGCACATCTCAATGCGACTACTTCAATCAGCCATATTTCCAAAACCTAAGTTTTTTACGGTAACTTGGGTGGTATAATACAGAAGTTCTGGTCCTATTCTATCACCCTACGTGTACGTAATGTTGGCACACCTCCGTATTTATTATTACATTTCATGTCATACTTAGACAAATCGTTGTCCGCACATCGCATAGCGACTAATTTAATCACCCATATTTCCAAAACCTAAGTTTTTAAGGTAACTTGGGTGGTATAATACAGAAGTTCTGGTCCTATTCTATCACCCTACGTGTACGTAACGTTGGCACACCTCCGTATTTATTTTTATTTTTCATGTCAAACTTAGACAAATCGTTGTCCGCACATCGCATAGCGACTAATTTAATCACCCATATTTCCAAAACCTAAGTTTTTACGGTAACTTGGGTGGTATAGTACTAAAGTTCTGGACCTATTCTATCATCCTATGTGTACGTCATGTTGGCACACCTCCGTATTTTTTTTATATTTCGTGTCAAACTTCGACAAATCGTTGTCCGCATATCGCATAGCGACTAATTTAATCACCCATATATCCAAAACCTAAGTTTTTACGGTAAATTGGGTGGTATGATACAGAAGTTCTGGTCCTATTCTATCACCCTATGTGTACGTCATGTATCCACAATTCCGTATTTATTTTTATATTTCATGTCAAACTTAGACAAATCGCTGTCCGCACATCTCAATGCGACTAATTTAATCAGCCATATTTCCAAAACCTATGTTTTTACGGTAACTTGGGTGGTATAGTACTAAAGTTCTGGACCTATTCTATCATCCTATGTGTACGTCATGTTGGCACACCTCCGTATTTTTTTTATATTTCGTGTCAAACTTCGACAAATCTCTGTCCGCACATCTCAATGCGACTACTTTAATCAGCCATATTTCCAAAACCTAAGTTTTTACGGTAACTTGGGTGGTATAATACAGAAGTTCTGGTCCTATTCTATCACCCTACGTGTACGTAGTGTTGGCACACCTCCGTATTTATTATTATATTTCATGTCATACTTAGACAAATCGTTGTCCGCACATCGCATAGCGACTAATTTAATCACCCATATATCCAAAACCTAAGATTTTAAGGTAACTTGGGTGGTATAGTACAGAAGTTCTGGTCCTATTCTATCAACCTATGTGTACGTCATGTATCCACAATTCCGTATTTATTTTTATATTTCATGTCAAACTTAGACAAATCGTTGTCCGCACATCGCATAGCGACTAATTTAATCACCCATATTTCCAAAACCTAAGTTTTTACGGTAACTTGGGTGGTATAATACAGAAGTTCTGGTCCTATTCTATCACCCTATGTGTACGTCATGTATCCACAATTCCGTATTTATTTTTATATTTCATGTCAAACTTAGACAAATCGTTGTCCGCACATCGCATAGCGACTAATTTAATCACCCGTATTTCCAAAACCTAAGTTTTTAAGGTAACTTGGGTGGTATGGTACTAACGTTCTGGACCTATTCTATCATCCTATGTGTACGTCATGTTGGCACACTTCCGTATTTATTTTATTTTTCATGTCATACTTTGACAAATCGCTGTCCGCACATCTCAATGCGACTACTTTAATCAGCCATATTTCCAAAACCTAAGTTTTTACGGTAACTTTGGTGGTATAATACAGAAGTTCTGGTCCTATTCTATCACCCTACGTGTACGTATTTATTATTATATTTCATGTCATACTTAGACAAATCGTTGTCCGCACATCGCATAGCGACTAATTTAATCACCCATATTTCCAAAACCTAAGTTTTTAAGGTAACTTGGGTGGTATAGTACTAAAGTTCTGGACCTATTCTATCATCCTATGTGTACGTCATGTTGGCACACCTCCGTATTTTTTTTATATTTCGTGTCAAACTTCGACAAATCTCTGTCCGCACATCTCAATGCGACTACTTTAATCAGCCATATTTCCAAAACCTAAGTTTTTACGGTAACTTGGGTGGTATAATACAGAAGTTCTGGCCCTATTTCATCACCCTACGTGTACGTCATGCTGACACACTGCCGTATTTATTTTATATTTTATGTCAAACTTAGGTGGATCACTGTCCACACATCCAAAGTTACTATTTTAATCACCCGTATTTCCAAAACCTAAGTTTTTAAGGTAACTTGGGTGGTATAATACAGAAGTTCTGGTCCTATTCTATCACCCTATATGTACGTAATGTTGGCACACCTCCGTATTTATTATTATATTTCAAGTCATACTTAGACAAATCGTTGTCCGCACATCGCATAGCGACTAATTTAATCACCCATATTTCCAAAACTTAAGTTTTTAAGGTAACTTGGGTGGTATAGTACTAAAGTTCTGGTCCTATTCTTTTATCCTATGTATACGTCATGTTGGCACACTTCCGTATTTATTTTATTTTTCATGTCATAATTTGACAAATCGCTGTCCGCAAATCTCAATGCGACTACTTTAATCAGCCATATTTCCAAAACCTAAGTTTTTACGGTAACTTGGGTGGTATAATACAGAAGTTCTGGTCCTAATTTATCACCCTATGTGTACGTCATGTATCCACAATTCCGTATTTATTTTTATATTTCATGTCAAACTTAGACAAATCGTTGTCCGCACATCGCATAGCGACTAATTTAATCACCCATATTTTCAAAACCTAAGTTTTTACGGTAACTTGGGTGGTATAATACAGAAGTTCTGGTCATATTCTATCACCCTATGTGTACGTCATGTATCCACAATTTCGTATTTATTTTTATATTTCATGTCAAACTTAGACAAATCGCTGTCCGCACATCTCAATGCGACTACTTTAATCAGCCATATTTCCAAAACCTAAGTTTTTACGGTAACTTGGGTGGTATAGTACTAAAGTTCTGGACCTATTCTATCATCCTATGTGTACGTCATGTTGGCACACCTCCGTATTTTTTTTATATTTCGTGTCAAACTTCGACAAATCTATGTCCGCACATCTCAATGCGACTACTTTAATCAGCCATATTTCCAAAACCTAAGTTTTTACGGTAACTTGGGTGGTATAATACAGAAGTTCTGGTCCTATTCTATCACCCTACGTGTACGTAATGTTGGCACACCTCCGTATTTATTATTATATTTCATGTCATACTTAGACAAATCGTTGTCCGCACATCGCATAGCGACTAATTTAATCACCCATATTTCCAAAACCTTAGTTTTTAAGGTAACTTGGGTGGTATAGTACTAAAGTTCTGGTCCTTATCTTTCATCCTACGTGTACGTCATGCTAACACACTGCCGTATTTATTTTATATTTTATGTCAAACTTAGGTGGATCGCTGTCCACACATCCAAAGCGACTATTTTAATCACCCGTATTTCCAAAACCTAAGTTTCTAAGGTAACTTGGGTGGTATAGTACTAAAGTTCTGGACCTATTCTATCATCCTATGTGTACGTCATGTTGGCACACCTCCGTATTTTTTTTATATTTCGTGTCAAACTTCGACAAATCTCTGTCCGCACATCTCAATGCGACTACTTCAATCAGCCATATTTCCAAAACCTAAGTTTTTACGGTAACTTGGGTGGTATAATACAGAAGTTCTGGTCCTATTCTATCACCCTACGTGTACGTAATGTTGGCACACCTCCGTATTTATTATTACATTTCATGTCATACTTAGACAAATCGTTGTCCGCACATCGCATAGCGACTAATTTAATCACCCATATTTCCAAAACCTAAGTTTTTAAGGTAACTTGGGTGGTATAATACAGAAGTTCTGGTCCTATTCTATCACCCTACGTGTACGTAACGTTGGCACACCTCCGTATTTATTTTTATTTTTCATGTCAAACTTAGACAAATCGTTGTCCGCACATCGCATAGCGACTAATTTAATCACCCATATTTCCAAAACCTAAGTTTTTACGGTAACTTGGGTGGTATAGTACTAAAGTTCTGGACCTATTCTATCATCCTATGTGTACGTCATGTTGGCACACCTCCGTATTTTTTTTATATTTCGTGTCAAACTTCGACAAATCGTTGTCCGCATATCGCATAGCGACTAATTTAATCACCCATATATCCAAAACCTAAGTTTTTACGGTAAATTGGGTGGTATGATACAGAAGTTCTGGTCCTATTCTATCACCCTATGTGTACGTCATGTATCCACAATTCCGTATTTATTTTTATATTTCATGTCAAACTTAGACAAATCGCTGTCCGCACATCTCAATGCGACTAATTTAATCAGCCATATTTCCAAAACCTATGTTTTTACGGTAACTTGGGTGGTATAGTACTAAAGTTCTGGACCTATTCTATCATCCTATGTGTACGTCATGTTGGCACACCTCCGTATTTTTTTTATATTTCGTGTCAAACTTCGACAAATCTCTGTCCGCACATCTCAATGCGACTACTTTAATCAGCCATATTTCCAAAACCTAAGTTTTTACGGTAACTTGGGTGGTATAATACAGAAGTTCTGGTCCTATTCTATCACCCTACGTGTACGTAGTGTTGGCACACCTCCGTATTTATTATTATATTTCATGTCATACTTAGACAAATCGTTGTCCGCACATCGCATAGCGACTAATTTAATCACCCATATATCCAAAACCTAAGATTTTAAGGTAACTTGGGTGGTATAGTACAGAAGTTCTGGTCCTATTCTATCACCCTATGTGTACGTCATGTATCCAATATTCCGTATTTATTTTTATATTTCATGTCAAACTTAGACAAATCGTTGTCCGCACATCGCATAGCGACTAATTTAATCACCCATATTTCCAAAACCTAAGTTTTTACGGTAACTTGGGTGGTATAATACAGAAGTTCTGGTCCTATTCTATCATCCTATGTGTACGTCATGTATCCACAATTCCGTATATATTTTTATATTTCATGTCAAACTTAGACAAATCGTTGTCCGCACATCGCATAGCGACTAATTTAATCACCCGTATTTTTAAAACCTAAGTTTTTAAGGTAACTTGGGTGGTATAGTACTAACGTTCTGGACCTATTCTATCATCCTATGTGTACGTCATGTTGGCACACTTCCGTATTTATTTTATTTTTCATGTCATACTATGACAAATCGCTGTCCGCACATCTCAATGCGACTACTTTAATCAGCCATATTTCCAAAACCTAAGTTTTTACGGTAACTTGGGTGGTATAATACAGAAGTTCTGGTCCTATTCTATCACCCTACGTGTACGTAATGTTGGCAAACCTCCGTATTTATTATTATATTTCATGTCATACTTAGACAAATCGTTGTCCGCACATCGCATAGCGACTAATTTAATCACCCATATTTCCAAAACCTAAGTTTTTAAGGTAACTTGGGTGGTATAGTACTAAAGTTCTGGACCTATTCTATCATCCTATGTGTACGTCATGTTGGCACACCTCCGTATTTTTTTTTATATTTCGTGTAAAACTTCGACAAATCTCTGTCCGCACATCTCAATGCGACTACTTTAATCAGCCATATTTCCAAAACCTAAGTTTTTACGGTAACTTGGGTGGTATAATACAGAAGTTCTGGTCCTATTTCATCACCCTACGTGTACGTCATGCTGACACACTGCCGTATTTATTTTATATTTTATGTCAAACTTAGGTGGATCACTGTCCACACATCCAAAGCGACTATTTTAATCACCCGTATTTCCAAAACCTAAGTTTTTAAGGTAACTTGGGTGGTGTAGTACTAAAGTTCTGGACCTATTCTATCATCCTATGTGTACGTCATGTTGGCACACCTCCGTATTTTTTTTATATTTCGTGTCAAACTTCGACAAATCTCTGTCCGCACATCTCAATGCGACTACTTTAATCAGCCATATTTCCAAAACCTAAGTTTTTACGGTAACTTGGGTGGTATAATACAGAAGTTCTGGTCCTATTCTATCACCCTACGTGTACGTAATGTTGGCACACCTCCGTATTTATTATTATATTTCATGTCATACTTAGACAAATCGTTGTCCGCACATCGCATAGCGACTAATTTAATCACCCATATTTCCAAAACCTAAGTTTTTAAGTTAACTTGGGTGGTATAGTACTAAAGTTCTGGTCCTATTCTTTCATCCTACGTGTACGTCATGCTGACACACTGCCGTATTTAATTTATATTTTATGTCAAACTTAGGTGGATCGCTGTCCACACATCCAAAGCGACTATTTTAATCACCCGTATTTCCAAAACCTAAGTTTTTAAGGTAACTTGGGTGGTATAGTACTAAAGTTCTGGACCTATTCTATCATCCTATGTGTACGTCATGTTGGCACACCTCCGTATTTTTTTTATATTTTGTGTCAAACTTCGACAAATCTCTGTCCGCACATCTCAATGCGACTACTTTAATCAGCCATATTTCCAAAACCTAAGTTTTTACGGTAACTTGGGTGGTATAATACAGAAGTTCTGGTCCTATTCTATCACCCTATATGTACGTAATGTTGGCACACCTCCGTATTTATTATTATATTTCATGTCATACTTAGACAAATCGTTGTCCGCACATCGCATAGCGACTAATTTAATCACCCATATTTCCAAAACTTAAGTTTTTAAGGTAACTTGGGTGGTATAGTACTAAAGTTCTGGTCCTATTCTTTCATCCTATGTGTACGTCATGTTGGCACACTTCCGTATTTATTTTATTTTTCATGTCATAATTTGACAAATCGCTGTCCGCAAATCTCAATGCGACTACTTTAATCAGCCATATTTCCAAAACCTAGGTTTTTACGATAACTTGGTTGGTATAATACAGAAGTTCTGGTCCTATTCTATCACCCTATGTGTACGTCATGTATCCACAATTCCGTATTTATTTTTATATTTCATGTCAAACGTAGACAAATCGTTGTCTGCACATCGCATAGCGACTAATTTAATCACCCATATTTCCAAAACCTAAGTTTTTACGGTAACTTGGGTGGTATAATACAGAAGTTCTGGTCCTATTCTATCACCCTATGTGTACGTCATGTATCCACAATTTCGTATTTATTTTTATATTTCATGTCAAACTTAGACAAATCGCTGTCCGCACATCTCAATGCGACTACTTTAATCAGCCATATTTCCAAAACCTAAGTTTTTACGGTAACTTGGGTGGTATAGTACTAAAGTTCTGGACCTATTTTATCATCCTATGTGTACGTCATGTTGGCACACCTCCGTATTTTTTTATATTTCGTTTCAAACTTCGACAAATCTATGTCCGCACATCTCAATGCGACTACTTTAATCAGCCATATTTCCAAAACCTAAGTTTTTACGGTAACTTGGGTGGTATAATACAGAAGTTCTGGTCCTATTCTATCACCCTACGTGTACGTAATGTTGGCACACCTCCGTATTTATTATTATATTTCATGTCATACTTAGACAAATCGTTGTCCGCACATCGCATAGCGACTAATTTAATCACCCATATTTCCAAAACCTAAGTTTTTAAGGTAACTTGGGTGGTATAGTACTAATGTTCTGGTCCTATTCTTTCATCCTACGTGTACGTCATGCTGACACACTGCCGTATTTATTTTATATTTTATGTCAAACTTAGGTGGATCACTGTCCACACATCCAAAGCGACTATTTTAATCACCCGTATTTCCAAAACCTAAGTTTTAAGGTAACTTGGGTGGTGTAGTACTAAAGTTCTGGACCTATTCTATCATCCTATGTGTACGTCATGTTGGCACACCTCCGTATTTTTTTTATATTTCGTGTCAAACTTCGACAAATCTCTGTCCGCACATCTCAATGCGACTACTTTAATCAGCCATATTTCCAAAACCTAAGTTTTTATCGTAACTTGGGTGGTATAATACAGACGTTCTGGTCCTATTCTATCACCCTACGTGTACGTAATGTTGGCACACCTCCGTATTTATTATTATATTTCATGTCATACTTAGACAAATCGTTGTCCGCACATCGCATAGCGACTAATTTAATCACCCATATTTCCAAAACCTAAGTTTTTAAGGTAACTTGGGTGGTATAGTACTAAAGTTCTGGTCCTATTATTTCATCCTACGTGTACGTCATGCTGACACACTGCCGTATTTAATTTATATTTTATGTCAAACTTAGGTGGATCGCTGTCCACACATCCAAAGCGACTATTTTAATCACCCGTATTTCCAAAACCTAAGTTTTTAAGGTAACTTGGGTGGTATAGTACTAAAGTTCTGGACCTATTCTATCATCCTATGTGTACGTCATGTTGGCACACCTCCGTATTTTTTTTATATTTCGTGTCAAACTTCGACAAATCTCTGTCCGCACATCTCAATGCGACTACTTTAATCAGCCATATTTCCAAAACCTAAGTTTTTACGGTAACTTGGGTGGTATAATACAGAAGTTCTGGTCCTATTCTATCACCCTATATGTACGTAATGTTGGCACACCTCCGTTATTATTATTATATTTCATGTCATACTTAGACAAATCGTTGTCCGCACATCGCATAGCGACTAATTTAATCACCCATATTTCCAAAACTTAAGTTTTTAAGGTAACTTGGGTGGTATAGTACTAAAGTTCTGGTCCTATTCTTTCATCCTATGTGTACGTCATGTTGGCACACTTCCGTATTTATTTTATTTTTCATGTCATAATTTGACAAATCGCTGTCCGCAAATCTCAATGCGACTACTTTAATCAGCCATATTTCCAAAACCTAAGTTTTTACGGTAACTTGGTTGGTATAATACAGAAGTTCTGGTCCTATTCTATCACCCTATGTGTACGTCATGTATCCACAATTCCGTATTTATTTTTATATTTCATGTCAAACGTAGACAAATCGTTGTCCGCACATCGCATAGCGACTAATTTAATCACCCATATTTCCAAAACCTAAGTTTTTACAGTAACTTGGGTGGTATAATACAGAAGTTCTGGTCCTATTCTATCACCCTATGTGTACGTCATGTATCCACAATTTCGTATTTATTTTTATATTTCATGTCAAACTTAGACAAATCGCTGTCCGCACATCTCAATGCGACTACTTTAATCAACCATATTTCCAAAACCTAAGTTTTTACGGTAACTTGGGTGGTATAGTACTAAAGTTCTGGACCTATTCTATCATCCTATGTGTACGTCATGTTGGCACACCTCCGTATTTTTTTATATTTCGTTTCAAACTTCGACAAATCTATGTCCGCACATCTCAATGCGACTACTTTAATCAGCCATATTTCCAAAACCTAAGTTTTTACGGTAACTTGGGTGGTATAATACAGAAGTTCTGGTCCTATTCTATCACCCTACGTGTACGTAGTGTTGGCACACCTCCGTATTTATTATTATATTTCATGTCATACTTAGACAAATCGTTGTCCGCACATCGCATAGCGACTAATTTAATCACCCATATATCCAAAACCTAAGATTTTAAGGTAACTTGGGTGGTATAGTACAGAAGTTCTGGTCCTATTCTATCACCCTATGTGTACGTCATGTATCCAATATTCCGTATTTATTTTTATATTTCATGTCAAACTTAGACAAATCGTTGTCCGCACATCGCATAGCGACTAATTTAATCACCCATATTTCCAAAACCTAAGTTTTTACGGTAACTTGGGTGGTATAATACAGAAGTTCTGGTCCTATTCTATCATCATATGTGTACGTCATGTATCCACAATTCCGTATATATTTTTATATTTCATGTCAAACTTAGACAAATCGTTGTCCGCACTTCGCATAGCGACTAATTTAATCACCCGTATTTTTAAAACCTAAGTTTTTAAGGTAACTTGGGTGGTATAGTACTAACGTTCTGGACCTATTCTATCATCCTATGTGTACGTCATGTTGGCACACTTCCGTATTTATTTTATTTTTCATGTCATACTATGACAAATCGCTGTCCGCACATCTCAATGCGACTACTTTAATCAGCCATATTTCCAAAACCTAAGTTTTTACGGTAACTTGGGTGGTATAATACAGAAGTTCTGGTCCTATTCTATCACCCTACGTGTACGTAATGTTGGCACACCTCCGTATTTATTATTATATTTCATGTCATACTTAGACAAATCGTTGTCCGCACATCGCATAGCGACTAATTTAATCACCCATATTTCCAAAACCTAAGTTTTTAAGGTAACTTGGGTGGTGTAGTACTAAAGTTCTGGACCTATTCTATCATCCTATGTGTACGTCATGTTGGCACACCTCCGTATTTTTTTTATATTTCGTGTAAAACTTCGACAAATCTCTGTCCGCACATCTCAATGCGACTACTTTAATCAGCCATATTTCCAAAACCTAAGTTTTTACGGTAACTTGGGTGGTATAATACAGAAGTTCTGGTCCTATTTCATCACCCTACGTGTACGTCATGCTGACACACTGCCGTATTTATTTTATATTTTATGTCAAACTTAGGTGGATCACTGTCCACACATCCAAAGCGACTATTTTAATCACCCGTATTTCCAAAACCTAAGTTTTTAAGGTAACTTGGGTGGTGTAGTACTAAAGTTCTGGACCTATTCTATCATCCTATGTGTACGTCATGTTGGCACAACTCCGTATTTTTTTTATATTTCGTGTCAAACTTCGACAAATCTCTGTCCGCACATCTCAATGCGACTACTTTAATCAGCCATATTTCCAAAACCTAAGTTTTTACGGTAACTTGGGTGGTATAATACAGAAGTTCTGGTCCTATTCTATCACCCTACGTGTACGTAATGTTGGCACACCTCCGTATTTATTATTATATTTCATGTCATACTTAGACAAATCGTTGTCCGCACATCGCATAGCGACTAATTTAATCACCCATATTTCCAAAACCTAAGTTTTTAAGTTAACTTGGGTGGTATAGTACTAAAGTTCTGGTCCTATTCTTTCATCCTACGTGTACGTCATGCTGACACACTGCCGTATTTAATTTATATTTTATGTCAAACTTAGGTGGATCGCTGTCCACACATCCAAAGCGACTATTTTAATCACCCGTATTTCCAAAACCTAAGTTTTTAAGGTAACTTGGGTGGTATAGTACTAAAGTTCTGGACCTATTCTATCATCCTATGTGTACGTCATGTTGGCACACCTCCGTATTTTTTTTATATTTCGTGTCAAACTTCGACAAATCTCTGTCCGCACATCTCAATGCGACTACTTTAATCAGCCATATTTCCAAAACCTAAGTTTTTACGGTAACTTGGGTGGTATAATACAGAAGTTCTGGTCCTATTCTATCACCCTATATGTACGTAATGTTGGCACACCTCCGTATTTATTATTATATTTCATGTCATACTTAGACAAATCGTTGTCCGCACATCGCATAGCGACTAATTTAATCACCCATATTTCCAAAACTTAAGTTTTTAAGGTAACTTGGGTGGTATAGTACTAAAGTTCTGGTCCTATTCTTTCATCCTATGTGTACGTCATGTTGGCACACTTCCGTATTTATTTTATTTTTCATGTCATAATTTGACAAATCGTTGTCCGCACATCGCATAGCGACTAATTTAATCACCCATATTTCCAAAACCTAAGTTTTTACGGTAACTTGGGTGGTATAATACAGAAGTTCTGGTCCTATTCTATCACCCTATGTGTACGTCATGTATCCACAATTTCGTATTTATTTTTATATTTCATGTCAAACTTAGACAAATCGCTGTCCGCACATCTCAATGCGACTACTTTAATCAGCCATATTTCCAAAACCTAAGTTTTTACGGTAACTTGGGTGGTATAGTACTAAAGTTCTGGACCTATTTTATCATCCTATGTGTACGTCATGTTGGCACACCTCCGTATTTTTTTATATTTCGTTTCAAACTTCGACAAATCTATGTCCGCACATCTCAATGCGACTACTTTAATCAGCCATATTTCCAAAACCTAAGTTTTTACGGTAACTTGGGTGGTATAATACAGAAGTTCTGGTCCTATTCTATCACCCTACGTGTACGTAATGTTGGCACACCTCCGTATTTATTATTATATTTCATGTCATACTTAGACAAATCGTTGTCCGCACATCGCATAGCGACTAATTTAATCACCCATATTTCCAAAACCTAAGTTTTTAAGGTAACTTGGGTGGTATAGTACTAATGTTCTGGTCCTATTCTTTCATCCTACGTGTACGTCATGCTGACACACTGCCGTATTTATTTTATATTTTATGTCAAACTTAGGTGGATCACTGTCCACACATCCAAAGCGACTATTTTAATCACCCGTATTTCCAAAACCTAAGTTTTAAGGTAACTTGGGTGGTGTAGTACTAAAGTTCTGGACGTATTCTATCATCCTATGTGTACGTCATGTTGGCACACCTCCGTAATTTTTTTATATTTCGTGTCAAACTTCGACAAATCTCTGTCCGCACATCTCAATGCGACTACTTTAATCAGCCATATTTCCAAAACCTAAGTTTTTACGGTAACTTGGGTGGTATAATACAGAAGTTCTGGTCCTATTCTATCACCCTACGTGTACGTAATGTTGGCACACCTCCGTATTTATTATTATATTTCATGTCATACTTAGACAAATCGTTGTCCGCACATCGCATAGCGACTAATTTAATCACCCATATTTCCAAAACCTAAGTTTTTAAGGTAACTTGGGTGGTATAGTACTAAAGTTCTGGTCCTATTCTTTCATCCTACGTGTACGTCATGCTGACACACTGCCGTATTTAATTTATATTTTATGTCAAACTTAGGTGGATCGCTGTCCACACATCCAAAGCGACTATTTTAATCACCCGTAATTCCAAAACCTAAGTTTTTAAGGTAACTTGGGTGGTATAGTACTAAAGTTCTGGACCTATTCTATCATCCTATGTGTACGTCATGTTGGCACACCTCCGTATTTTTTTTATATTTCGTGTCAAACTTCGACAAATCTCTGTCCGCACATCTCAATGCGACTACTTTAATCAGCCATATTTCCAAAACCTAAGTTTTTACGGTAACTTGGGTGGTATAAAACAGAAGTTCTGGTCCTATTCTATCACCCTATATGTACGTAATGTTGGCACACCTCCGTTATTATTATTATATTTCATGTCATACTTAGACAAATCGTTGTCCGCACATCGCATAGCGACTAATTTAATCACCCATATTTCCAAAACTTAAGTTTTTAAGGTAACTTGGGTGGTATAGTACTAAAGTTCTGGTCCTATTCTTTCATCCTATGTGTACGTCATGTTGGCACACTTCCGTATTTATTTTATTTTTCATGTCATAATTTGACAAATCGCTGTCCGCAAATCTCAATGCGACTACTTTAATCAGCCATATTTCCAAAACCTAAGTTTTTACGGTAACTTGGTTGGTATAATACAGAAGTTCTGGTCCTATTCTATCACTCTATGTGTACGTCATGTATCCACAATTCCGTATTTATTTTTATATTTCATGTCAAACGTAGACAAATCGTTGTCCGCACATCGCATAGCGACTAATTTAATCACCCATATTTCCAAAACCTAAGTTTTTACGGTAACTTGGGTGGTATAATACAGAAGTTCTGGTCCTATTCTATCACCCTATGTGTACGTCATGTATCCACAATTTCGTATTTATTTTTATATTTCATGTCAAACTTAGACAAATCGCTGTCCGCACATCTCAATGCGACTACTTTAATCAACCATATTTCCAAAACCTAAGTTTTTACGGTAACTTGGGTGGTATAGTACTAAAGTTCTGGTCCTATTCTTTCATCCTACGTGTACGTCATGCTGACACACTGCCGTATTTAATTTATATTTTATGTCAAACTTAGGTGGATCGCTGTCCACACATCCAAAGCGACTATTTTAATCACCCGTATTTCCAAAACCTAAGTTTTTAAGGTAACTTGGGTGGTATAGTACTAAAGTTCTGGACCTATTCTATCATCCTATGTGTACGTCATGTTGGCACACCTCCGTATTTTTTTTTATATTTCGTGTCAAACTTCGACAAATCTCTGTCCGCACATCTCAATGCGACTACTTTAATCAGCCATATTTCCAAAACCTAAGTTTTTACGGTAACTTGGGTGGTATAATACAGAAGTTCTGGTCCTATTCTATCACCCTACGTGTACGTAATGTTGGCACACCTCCGTATTTATTATTATATTTCATGTCATACTTAGACAAATCGTTGTCCGCACATCGCATAGCGACTAATTTAATCACCCATATTTCCAAAACCTAAGTTTTTAAGGTAACTTGGGTGGTGTAGTACTAAAGTTCTGGTCCTATTCTTTCATCCTACGTGTACGTCATGCTGACACACTGCCGTATTTAATTTATATTTTATGTCAAACTTAGGTGGATCGCTGTCCACACATCCAAAGCGACTATTTTAATCACCCGTAATTCCAAAACCTAAGTTTTTAAGGTAACTTGGGTGGTATAGTACTAAAGTTCTGGACCTATTCTATCATCCTATGTGTACGTCATGTTGGCACACCTCCGTATTTTTTTTATATTTCGTGTCAAACTTCGACAAATCTCTGTCCGCACATCTCAATGCGACTACTTTAATCAGCCATATTTCCAAAACCTAAGTTTTTACGGTAACTTGGGTGGTATAATACAGAAGTTCTGGTCCTATTCTATCACCCTATATGTACGTAATGTTGGCACACCTCCGTTATTATTATTATATTTCATGTCATACTTAGACAAATCGTTGTCCGCACATCGCATAGCGACTAATTTAATCACCCATATTTCCAAAACTTAAGTTTTTAAGGTAACTTGGGTGGTATAGTACTAAAGTTCTGGTCCTATTCTTTCATCCTATGTGTACGTCATGTTGGCACACTTCCGTATTTATTTTATTTTTCATGTCATAATTTGACAAATCGTTGTCCGCACATCGCATAGCGACTAATTTAATCACCCATATTTCCAAAACCTAAGTTTTTACGGTAACTTGGTTGGTATAATACAGAAGTTCTGGTCCTATTCTATCACCCTATGTGTACGTCATGTATCCACAATTCCGTATTTATTTTTATATTTCATGTCAAACGTAGACAAATCGTTGTCCGCACATCGCATAGCGACTAATTTAATCACCCATATTTCCAAAACCTAAGTTTTTACGGTAACTTGGGTGGTATAATACAGAAGTTCTGGTCCTATTCTATCACCCTATGTGTACGTCATGTATCCACAATTTCGTATTTATTTTTATATTTCATGTCAAACTTAGACAAATCGCTGTCCGCACATCTCAATGCGACTACTTTAATCAACCATATTTCCAAAACCTAAGTTTTTACGGTAACTTGGGTGGTATAGTACTAAAGTTCTGGTCCTATTCTTTCATCCTACGTGTACGTCATGCTGACACACTGCCGTATTTAATTTATATTTTATGTCAAACTTAGGTGGATCGCTGTCCACACATCCAAAGCGACTATTTTAATCACCCGTATTTCCAAAACCTAAGTTTTTAAGGTAACTTGGGTGGTATAGTACTAAAGTTCTGGACCTATTCTATCATCCTATGTGTACGTCATGTTGGCACACCTCCGTATTTTTTTTATATTTCGTGTCAAACTTCGACAAATCTCTGTCCGCACATCTCAATGCGACTACTTTAATCAGCCATATTTCCAAAACCTAAGTTTTTACGGTAACTTGGGTGGTATAATACAGAAGTTCTGGTCCTATTCTATCACCCTACGTGTACGTAGTGTTGGCACACCTCCGTATTTATTATTATATTTCATGTCATACTTAGACAAATCGTTGTCCGCACATCGCATAGCGACTAATTTAATCACCCATATTTCCAAAACCTAAGTTTTTAAGTTAACTTGGGTGGTATAGTACTAAAGTTCTGGTCCTATTCTTTCATCCTACGTGTACGTCATGCTGACAAACTGCCGTATTTAATTTATATTTTATGTCAAACTTAGGTGGATCGCTGTCCACACATCCAAAGCGACTATTTTAATCACCCGTATTTCCAAAACCTAAGTTTTTAAGGTAACTTGGGTGGTATAGTACTAAAGTTCTGGACCTATTCTATCATCCTATGTGTACGTCATGTTGGCACACCTCCGTATTTTTTTTATATTTCGTGTCAAACTTCGACAAATCTCTGTCCGCACATCTCAATGCGACTACTTTAATCAGCCATATTTCCAAAACCTAGGTTTTTACGGTAACTTGGTTGGTATAATACAGAAGTTCTGGTCCTATTCTATCACCCTATGTGTACGTCATGTATCCACAATTCCGTATTTATTTTTATATTTCATGTCAAACGTAGACAAATCGTTGTCCGCACATCGCATAGCGACTAATTTAATCACCCATATTTCCAAAACCTAAGTTTTTAAGGTAACTTGGGTGGTATAGTACTAAAGTTCTGGTCCTATTCTTTCATCCTACGTGTACGTCATGCTGACACACTGCCGTATTTAATTTATATTTTATGTCAAACTTAGGTGGATCGCTGTCCACACATCCAAAGCGACTATTTTAATCACCCGTAATTCCAAAACCTAAGTTTTTAAGGTAACTTGGGTGGTATAGTACTAAAGTTCTGGACCTATTCTATCATCCTATGTGTACGTCATGTTGGCACACCTCCGTATTTTTTTTATATTTCGTGTCAAACTTCGACAAATCTCTGTCCGCACATCTCAATGCGACTACTTTAATCAGCCATATTTCCAAAACCTAAGTTTTTACGGTAACTTGGGTGGTATAATACAGAAGTTCTGGTCCTATTCTATCACCCTATATGTACGTAATGTTGGCACACCTCCGTTATTATTATTATATTTCATGTCATACTTAGACAAATCGTTGTCCGCACATCGCATAGCGACTAATTTAATCACCCATATTTCCAAAACTTAAGTTTTTAAGGTAACTTGGGTGGTATAGTACTAAAGTTCTGGTCCTATTCTTTCATCTTATGTGTACGTCATGTTGGCACACTTCCGTATTTATTTTATTTTTCATGTCATAATTTGACAAATCGCTGTCCGCAAATCTCAATGCGACTACTTTAATCAGCCATATTTCCAAAACCTAAGTTTTTACGGTAACTTGGTTGGTATAATACAGAAGTTCTGGTCCTATTCTATCACCCTATGTGTACGTCATGTATCCACAATTCCGTATTTATTTTTATATTTCATGTCAAACGTAGACAAATCGTTGTCCGCACATCGCATAGCGACTAATTTAATCACCCATATTTCCAAAACCTAAGTTTTTACGGTAACTTGGGTGGTATAATACAGAAGTTCTGGTCCTATTCTATCACCCTATGTGTACGTCATGTATCCACAATTTCGTATTTATTTTTATATTTCATGTCAAACTTAGACAAATCGCTGTCCGCACATCTCAATGCGACTACTTTAATCAACCATATTTCCAAAACCTAAGTTTTTACGGTAACTTGGGTGGTATAGTACTAAAGTTCTGGTCCTATTCTTTCATCCTACGTGTATGTCATGCTGACACACTGCCGTATTTAATTTATATTTTATGTCAAACTTAGGTGGATCGCTGTCCACACATCCAAAGCGACTATTTTAATCACCCGTATTTCCAAAACCTAAGTTTTTAAGGTAACTTGGGTGGTATAGTACTAAAGTTCTGGACCTATTCTATCATCCTATGTGTACGTCATGTTGGCACACCTCCGTATTTTTTTTATATTTCGTGTCAAACTTCGACAAATCTCTGTCCGCACATCTCAATGCGACTACTTTAATCAGCCATATTTCCAAAACCTAAGTTTTTACGGTAACTTGGGTGGTATAATACAGAAGTTCTGGTCCTATTCTATCACCCTACGTGTACGTAGTGTTGGCACACCTCCGTATTTATTATTATATTTCATGTCATACTTAGACAAATCGTTGTCCGCACATCGCATAGCGACTAATTTAATCACCCATATTTCCAAAACCTAAGTTTTTAAGTTAACTTGGGTGGTATAGTACTAAAGTTCTGGTCCTATTCTTTCATCCTACGTGTACGTCATGCTGACAAACTGCCGTATTTAATTTATATTTTATGTCAAACTTAGGTGGATCGCTGTCCACACATCCAAAGCGACTATTTTAATCACCCGTATTTCCAAAACCTAAGTTTTTAAGGTAACTTGGGTGGTATAGTACTAAAGTTCTGGACCTATTCTATCATCCTATGTGTACGTCATGTTGGCACACCTCCGTATTTTTTTTATATTTCGTGTCAAACTTCGACAAATCTCTGTCCGCACATCTCAATGCGACTACTTTAATCAGCCATATTTCCAAAACCTAGGTTTTTACGGTAACTTGGTTGGTATAATACAGAAGTTCTGGTCCTATTCTATCACCCTATGTGTACGTCATGTATCCACAATTCCGTATTTATTTTTATATTTCATGTCAAACGTAGACAAATCGTTGTCCGCACATCGCATAGCGACTAATTTAATCACCCATATTTCCAAAACTTAAGTTTTTAAGGTAACTTGGGTGGTATAGTACTAAAGTTCTGGTCCTATTCTTTCATCCTATGTGTACGTCATGTTGGCACACTTCCGTATTTATTTTATTTTTCATGTCATAATTTGACAAATCGCTGTCCGCAAATCTCAATGCGACTACTTTAATCAGCCATATTTCCAAAACCTAAGTTTTTACGGTAACTTGGGTGGTATAGTACTAAAGTTCTGGACCTATTTTATCATCCTATGTGTACGTCATGTTGGCACACCTCCGTATTTTTTTATATTTCGTTTCAAACTTCGACAAATCTATGTCCGCACATCTCAATGCGACTACTTTAATCAGCCATATTTCCAAAACCTAAGTTTTTACGGTAACTTGGGTGGTATAATACAGAAGTTCTGGTCCTATTCTTTCACCCTACGTGTACGTAATGTTGGCACACCTCCGTATTTATTATTATATCTCATGTCATACTTAGACAAATCGTTGTCCGCACATCGCATAGCGACTAATTTAATCACCCATATTTCCAAAACCTAAGTTTTTAAGGTAACTTGGGTGGTATAGTACTAATGTTCTGGTCCTATTCTTTCATCCTACGTGTACGTCATGCTGACACACTGCCGTATTTATTTTATATTTTATGTCAAACTTAGGTGGATCACTGTCCACACATCCAAAGCGACTATTTTAATCACCCGTATTTCCAAAACCTAAGTTTTAAGGTAACTTGGGTGGTGTAGTACTAAAGTTCTGGACCTATTCTATCATCCTATGTGTACGTCATGTTGGCACACCTCCGTATTTTTTTTATATTTCGTGTCAAACTTCGACAAATCTCTGTCCGCACATCTCAATGCGACTACTTTAATCAGCCATATTTCCAAAACCTAAGTTTTTACGGTAACTTGGGTGGTATAATACAGAAGTTCTGGTCCTATTCTATCACCCTACGTGTACGTAATGTTGGCACACCTCCGTATTTATTATTATATTTCATGTCATACTTAGACAAATCGTTGTCCGCACATCGCATAGCGACTAATTTAATCACCCATATTTCCAAAACCTAAGTTTTTAAGGTAACTTGGGTGGTATAGTACTAAAGTTCTGGTCCTATTCTTTCATCCTACGTGTACGTCATGCTGACACACTGCCGTATTTAATTTATATTTTATGTCAAACTTAGGTGGATCGCTGTCCACACATCCAAAGCGACTATTTTAATCACCCGTATTTCCAAAACCTAAGTTTTTAAGGTATCTTGGGTGGTATAGTACTAAAGTTCTGGACCTATTCTATCATCCTATGTGTACGTCATGTTGGCACACCTCCGTATTTTTTTTATATTTCGTGTCAAACTTCGACAAATCTCTGTCCGCACATCTCAATGCGACTACTTTAATCAGCCATATTTCCAAAACCTAAGTTTTTACGGTAACTTGGGTGGTATAATACAGAAGTTCTGGTCCTATTCTATCACCCTATATGTACGTAATGTTGGCACACCTCCGTTATTATTATTATATTTCATGTCATACTTAGACAAATCGTTGTCCGCACATCGCATAGCGACTAATTTAATCACCCATATTTCCAAAACTTAAGTTTTTAAGGTAACTTGGGTGGTATAGTACTAAAGTTCTGGTCCTATTCTTTCATCCTATGTGTACGTCATGTTGGCACACTTCCGTATTTATTTTATTTTTCATGTCATAATTTGACAAATCGCTGTCCGCAAATCTCAATGCGACTACTTTAATCAGCCATATTTCCAAAACCTAAGTTTTTACGGTAACTTGGTTGGTATAATACAGAAGTTCTGGTCCTATTCTATCACCCTATGTGTACGTCATGTATCCACAATTCCGTATTTATTTTTATATTTCATGTCAAACGTAGACAAATCGTTGTCCGCACATCGCATAGCGACTAATTTAATCACCCATATTTCCAAAACCTAAGTTTTTACGGTAACTTGGGTGGTATAATACAGAAGTTCTGGTCCTATTCTATCACCCTATGTGTACGTCATGTATCCACAATTTCGTATTTATTTTTATATTTCATGTCAAACTTAGACAAATCGCTGTCCGCACATCTCAATGCGACTACTTTAATCAACCATATTTCCAAAACCTAAGTTTTTACGGTAACTTGGGTGGTATAGTACTAAAGTTCTGGACCTATTCTATCATCCTATGTGTACGTCATGTTGGCACACCTCCGTATTTTTTTATATTTCGTTTCAAACTTCGACAAATCTATGTCCGCACATCTCAATGCGACTACTTTAATCAGCCATATTTCCAAAACCTAAGTTTTTACGGTAACTTGGGTGGTATAATACAGAAGTTCTGGTCCTATTCTATCACCCTACGTGTACGTAATGTTGGCACACCTCCGTATTTATTAATATATTTCATGTCATACTTAGACAAATCGTTGTCCGCACATCGCATAGCGACTAATTTAATCACCCATATTTCCAAAACCTAAGTTTTTAAGGTAACTTGGGTGGTATAGTACTAATGTTCTGGTCCTATTCTTTCATCCTACGTGTACGTCATGCTGACTCACTGCCGTATTTATTTTATATTTTATGTCAAACTTAGGTGGATCAGTGTCCACACATCCAAAGCGACTATTTTAATCACCCGTATTTCCAAAACCTAAGTTTTTAAGGTAACTTGGGTGGTATAGTACTAAAGTTCTGGACCTATTCTATCATCCTATGTGTACGTCATGTTGGCACACCTCCGTATTTTTTTTATATTTCGTGTCAAACTTCGACAAATCTCTGTCCGCACATCTCAATGCGACTACTTTAATCAGCCATATTTCCAAAACCTAAGTTTTTACGGTAACTTGGGTGGTATAATACAGAAGTTCTGGTCCTATTCTATCACCCTATATGTACGTAATGTTGGCACACCTCCGTTATTATTATTATATTTCATGTCATACTTAGACAAATCGTTGTCCGCACATCGCATAGCGACTAATTTAATCACCCATATTTCCAAAACTTAAGTTTTTAAGGTAACTTGGGTGGTATAGTACTAAAGTTCTGGTCCTATTCTTTCATCCTATGTGTACGTCATGTTGGCACACTTCCGTATTTATTTTATTTTTCATGTCATAATTTGACAAATCGCTGTCCGCAAATCTCAATGCGACTACTTTAATCAGCCATATTTCCAAAACCTAAGTTTTTACGGTAACTTGGTTGGTATAATACAGAAGTTCTGGTCCTATTCTATCACCCTATGTGTACGTCATGTATCCACAATTCCGTATTTATTTTTATATTTCATGTCAAACGTAGACAAATCGTTGTCCGCACATCGCATAGCGACTAATTTAATCACCCATATTTCCAAAACCTAAGTTTTTACGGTAACTTGGGTGGTATAATACAGAAGTTCTGGTCCTATTCTATCACCCTATGTGTACGTCATGTATCCACAATTTCGTATTTATTTTTATATTTCATGTCAAACTTAGACAAATCGCTGTCCGCACATCTCAATGCGACTACTTTAATCAACCATATTTCCAAAACCTAAGTTTTTACGGTAACTTGGGTGGTATAGTACTAAAGTTCTGGTCCTATTCTTTCATCCTACGTGTATGTCATGCTGACACACTGCCGTATTTAATTTATATTTTATGTCAAACTTAGGTGGATCGCTGTCCACACATCCAAAGCGACTATTTTAATCACCCGTATTTCCAAAACCTAAGTTTTTAAGGTAACTTGGGTGGTATAGTACTAAAGTTCTGGACCTATTCTATCATCCTATGTGTACGTCATGTTGGCACACCTCCGTATTTTTTTTATATTTCGTGTCAAACTTCGACAAATCTCTGTCCGCACATCTCAATGCGACTACTTTAATCAGCCATATTTCCAAAACCTAAGTTTTTACGGTAACTTGGGTGGTATAATACAGAAGTTCTGGTCCTATTCTATCACCCTACGTGTACGTAGTGTTGGCACACCTCCGTATTTATTATTATATTTCATGTCATACTTAGACAAATCGTTGTCCGCACATCGCATAGCGACTAATTTAATCACCCATATTTCCAAAACCTAAGTTTTTAAGTTAACTTGGGTGGTATAGTACTAAAGTTCTGGTCCTATTCTTTCATCCTACGTGTACGTCATGCTGACAAACTGCCGTATTTAATTTATATTTTATGTCAAACTTAGGTGGATCGCTGTCCACACATCCAAAGCGACTATTTTAATCACCCGTATTTCCAAAACCTAAGTTTTTAAGGTAACTTGGGTGGTATAGTACTAAAGTTCTGGACCTATTCTATCATCCTATGTGTACGTCATGTTGGCACACCTCCGTATTTTTTTTATATTTCGTGTCAAACTTCGACAAATCTCTGTCCGCACATCTCAATGCGACTACTTTAATCAGCCATATTTCCAAAACCTAGGTTTTTACGGTAACTTGGTTGGTATAATACAGAAGTTCTGGTCCTATTCTATCACCCTATGTGTACGTCATGTATCCACAATTCCGTATTTATTTTTATATTTCATGTCAAACGTAGACAAATCGTTGTCCGCACATCGCATAGCGACTAATTTAATCACCCATATTTCCAAAACTTAAGTTTTTAAGGTAACTTGGGTGGTATAGTACTAAAGTTCTGGTCCTATTCTTTCATCCTATGTGTACGTCATGTTGGCACACTTCCGTATTTATTTTATTTTTCATGTCATAATTTGACAAATCGCTGTCCGCAAATCTCAATGCGACTACTTTAATCAGCCATATTTCCAAAACCTAAGTTTTTACGGTAACTTGGGTGGTATAGTACTAAAGTTCTGGACCTATTTTATCATCCTATGTGTACGTCATGTTGGCACACCTCCGTATTTTTTTATATTTCGTTTCAAACTTCGACAAATCTATGTCCGCACATCTCAATGCGACTACTTTAATCAGCCATATTTCCAAAACCTAAGTTTTTACGGTAACTTGGGTGGTATAATACAGAAGTTCTGGTCCTATTCTTTCACCCTACGTGTACGTAATGTTGGCACACCTCCGTATTTATTATTATATTTCATGTCATACTTAGACAAATCGTTGTCCGCACATCGCATAGCGACTAATTTAATCACCCATATTTCCAAAACCTAAGTTTTTAAGGTAACTTGGGTGGTATAGTACTAATGTTCTGGTCCTATTCTTTCATCCTACGTGTACGTCATGCTGACACACTGCCGTATTTATTTTATATTTTATGTCAAACTTAGGTGGATCACTGTCCACACATCCAAAGCGACTATTTTAATCACCCGTATTTCCAAAACCTAAGTTTTAAGGTAACTTGGGTGGTGTAGTACTAAAGTTCTGGACCTATTCTATCATCCTATGTGTACGTCATGTTGGCACACCTCCGTATTTTTTTTATATTTCGTGTCAAACTTCGACAAATCTCTGTCCGCACATCTCAATGCGACTACTTTAATCAGCCATATTTCCAAAACCTAAGTTTTTACGGTAACTTGGGTGGTATAATACAGAAGTTCTGGTCCTATTCTATCACCCTACGTGTACGTAATGTTGGCACACCTCCGTATTTATTATTATATTTCATGTCATACTTAGACAAATCGTTGTCCGCACATCGCATAGCGACTAATTTAATCACCCATATTTCCAAAACCTAAGTTTTTAAGGTAACTTGGGTGGTATAGTACTAAAGTTCTGGTCCTATTCTTTCATCCTACGTGTACGTCATGCTGACACACTGCCGTATTTAATTTATATTTTATGTCAAACTTAGGTGGATCGCTGTCCACACATCCAAAGCGACTATTTTAATCACCCGTATTTCCAAAACCTAAGTTTTTAAGGTATCTTGGGTGGTATAGTACTAAAGTTCTGGACCTATTCTATCATCCTATGTGTACGTCATGTTGGCACACCTCCGTATTTTTTTTATATTTCGTGTCAAACTTCGACAAATCTCTGTCCGCACATCTCAATGCGACTACTTTAATCAGCCATATTTCCAAAACCTAAGTTTTTACGGTAACTTGGGTGGTATAATACAGAAGTTCTGGTCCTATTCTATCACCCTATATGTACGTAATGTTGGCACACCTCCGTTATTATTATTATATTTCATGTCATACTTAGACAAATCGTTGTCCGCACATCGCATAGCGACTAATTTAATCACCCATATTTCCAAAACTTAAGTTTTTAAGGTAACTTGGGTGGTATAGTACTAAAGTTCTGGTCCTATTCTTTCATCCTATGTGTACGTCATGTTGGCACACTTCCGTATTTATTTTATTTTTCATGTCATAATTTGACAAATCGCTGTCCGCAAATCTCAATGCGACTACTTTAATCAGCCATATTTCCAAAACCTAAGTTTTTACGGTAACTTGGTTGGTATAATACAGAAGTTCTGGTCCTATTCTATCACCCTATGTGTACGTCATGTATCCACAATTCCGTATTTATTTTTATATTTCATGTCAAACGTAGACAAATCGTTGTCCGCACATCGCATAGCGACTAATTTAATCACCCATATTTCCAAAACCTAAGTTTTTACGGTAACTTGGGTGGTATAATACAGAAGTTCTGGTCCTATTCTATCACCCTATGTGTACGTCATGTATCCACAATTTCGTATTTATTTTTATATTTCATGTCAAACTTAGACAAATCGCTGTCCGCACATCTCAATGCGACTACTTTAATCAACCATATTTCCAAAACCTAAGTTTTTACGGTAACTTGGGTGGTATAGTACTAAAGTTCTGGACCTATTCTATCATCCTATGTGTACGTCATGTTGGCACACCTCCGTATTTTTTTATATTTCGTTTCAAACTTCGACAAATCTATGTCCGCACATCTCAATGCGACTACTTTAATCAGCCATATTTCCAAAACCTAAGTTTTTACGGTAACTTGGGTGGTATAATACAGAAGTTCTGGTCCTATTCTATCACCCTACGTGTACGTAATGTTGGCACACCTCCGTATTTATTAATATATTTCATGTCATACTTAGACAAATCGTTGTCCGCACATCGCATAGCGACTAATTTAATCACCCATATTTCCAAAACCTAAGTTTTTAAGGTAACTTGGGTGGTATAGTACTAATGTTCTGGTCCTATTCTTTCATCCTACGTGTACGTCATGCTGACTCACTGCCGTATTTATTTTATATTTTATGTCAAACTTAGGTGGATCAGTGTCCACACATCCAAAGCGACTATTTTAATCACCCGTATTTCCAAAACCTAAGTTTTTAAGGTAACTTGGGTGGTATAGTACTAAAGTTCTGGACCTATTCTATCATCCTATGTGTACGTCATGTTGGCACACCTCCGTATTTTTTTTATATTTCGTGTCAAACTTCGACAAATCTCTGTCCGCACATCTCAATGCGACTACTTTAATCAGCCATATTTCCAAAACCTAAGTTTTTACGGTAACTTGGGTGGTGTAATACAGAAGTTCTGGTCCTATTCTATCACCCTACGTGTACGGAATGTTGGCACACCTCCGTATTTATTATTATATTTCATGTCATACTTAGACAAATCGTTGTCCGCACATCGCATAGCGACTAATTTAATCACCCATATTTCCAAAACCTAGGTTTTTAAGGTAACTTGGGTGGTATAGTACTAAAGTTCTGGTCCTATTCTTTCATCCTACGTGTACGTCATGCTGACACACTTCCGTATTTATTTTATATTTTATGTCAAACTTAGGTGGATCGCTGTCCACACATCCAAAGCGACTATTTTAATCACCCGTATTTCCAAAACCTAAGTTTTGACAGTAACCTGAGTGGTATAATAATATAGTTCTAATCCTATTCTATCACCCAATGTGTACGTCATGTATCCAAAATTCCGTATTTATTTTTATATTTCATGTCAAACTTAGACAAATCGTTGTCCGCACATATCATAGCGACTAATTTAATCACCCATATTTCCAAAACCTAAGTTTTTACGGTAACTTGGGTGGTAAAATACAGAAGTTCTGGTCCTATTCTATCACCCTATGTGTACGTCATGTATCCACAATTCCGTATTTATTTTTATATTTCATGTCAAACTTAGACAAATCGTTGTCCGCACATCGCATAGCGACTAATTTAATCACCCATATTTCCAAAACCTACGTTTTTACGGTAACTTGGGTGGTATAATACTAAATTTTAGGACCTATTCTATCATCCTATGTGTACGTCATGTTGGCACACTTCCGTATTTATTTTATTTTTCATGTCATACTTTGACAAATCGCTGTCCGCACATCTCAATGCGACTACTTTAATCAGCCATATTGAGATGTGCGGACAGCGATTTGTCAAAGTATGACATGAAAAATAAAATAAATACGGAAGTGTGCCAACATGACGTACACATAGGATGATAGAATAGGTCCTGAAATTTAGAATTATACCACCCAAGTTACCTTAAAAACTTATGTTTTGGAAATATGGGTGATTAAATTAGTCGCTATGCGATGTGCGGACAACGATTTGTGTAAGTTTGACATGAAATATAAAAATAAATACGGAATTGTGGATACATGACGTACACATAGGGTGATAGAATAGGACCAGAACTTTTGTATTATACCACCAAAGTTACCTTAAAAACTTAGGTTTTGGAAATATGGGTGATTAAATTAGTCGCTATGCGATGTGCGGACAACGATTTGTCTAAGTTTGACATGAAATATAAAAATAAATACGGAATTGTGGATACATGACGTACACATAGGATGATAGAATAGGTCCTGAAATTTAGTATTATACCACCCAAGATACCTTAAAAAGTTAGGTTTTGGTAATATGGGTGATTAAATTAGTCGCTATGCGATGTGCGGACAACGATTTGTCTAAGTTTGACATGTAATAAAAAAATAAATACGGAATTGTGGATACATGACGTACACGTAGGGTGATAGAACTGGACCAGAACTTCTGTATTATACCACCCAAGTTACCGTAAAAACTTAGGTTTTGGAAATACGGCTGATTAAAGTAGTCGCATTGAGATGTGCGGACAGCGATTTGTCAAAGTATGACATGAAAAATAAAATAAATACGGAAGTGTGCCAACATGACGTACACATAGGATGATAGAATAGGTCCTGAAATTTAGTATTATACCACCCAAGTTACCTTAAAAACTTAGGTTTTGGAAATATGGGTGATTAAATTAGTCGCTATGCGATGTGCGGACAACGATTTGTCTAAGTTTAATATGAAATATAAAAATAAATACGGAATTTTGGATACATGACGTACACATAGGGTGATAGAATAGGACGAGAACTTCTGTATTATACCACCCAAGTTACCGTAAAAACTTAGGTTTTGGAAATATGGGTGATTAAATGAGTCGCTATGCGATGTGCGGACAACGATCTGTCTAAGTATGACATGAAATATAATAATAAATACGGAGGTGTGCCAACATTACGTACACGTAGGGTGATAGAATAGGACCAGAACTTCTGTATTATACCCCCCAAGTTACCGTAAAAACTTAGGTTTTGGAAATATGGGTGATTAAATTAGTCGCTATGCGATGTGCGGAAAACGATTTGTCTAAGTATGACATGAAATATAATAATAAATACGGAGGTGTGCCAACATTACGTACACCTAGGGTGATAGAATAGGACCAGAACTTCTGTATTATACCACCCAAGTTACCGTAAAAACTTAGGTTTTGGAAATATGGCTGATTAAAGTAGTCGCATTGAGATGTGCGGAGAGAGATTTGTCAAAGTATGACATGAAAAATAAAATAAATACGGAAGTGTGCCAACATGACGTACCCATAGGATGATAGAATAGGTCCAGAACTTTAGTACTGTACCACCCAAGTTACCTTAAAAACTTAGGTTTTGGAAATACGGATGATTAAAATAGTCGTTTTGGATGTGTGGACAACGATTTGTCTAAGTTTGACATAAAATATAAAAATAAATACGGAATTGTGGATACATGACGTACACATAGGGTGATAGAATAGGTTCAGAACTTCTGTATTATACCACCCAAGTTACCGTAAAAACGTAGGTTTTGGAAATATGGGTGATTAAATTAGTCGCTATGCGATGTGCGGACAACGATTTGTCTAAGTATGACATGAAATATAATAATAAATACGGAGGTGTGCCAACATTACGTACAAAAAGGGTGATAGAATAGGACCAGAACTTCTGTATTATACCACCCAAGTTACCGTAAAAACTTAGGTTTTGGAAATATGGCTGATTAAAGTAGTCGCATTGAGATGTGCGGAGAGAGATTTGTCGAAGTTTGACACGAAATATAAAAAAAATACGGAGGTGTGCCAACATGACGTACCCATAGGATGATAGAATAGGTCCAGAACTTTAGTACTGTACCACCCAAGTTACCTTAAAAACTTAGGTTTTGGAAATACGGATGATTAAAATAGTCGTTTTGGATGTGTGGACAACGATTTGTCTAAGTTTGACATAAAATATAAAAATAAATACGGAATTGTGGATACATGACGTACACAAAGGGTGATAGAATAGGACCAGAACTTCTGTATTATACCACCCAAGTTACTGTAAAAACTTAGGTTTTGGAAATATGGGTGATTAAATTAGTCGCTATGCGATGTGCGGACAACGATTTGTCTAAGTTTGACATGAAATATAAAAATAAATACGGAATTGTGGATACATGACGTACACATAGGGTGATAGAATTGGACCAGAACTTCTGTATTATACCACCCAAGTTACCGTAAAAACTTAGGTTTTGGAAATATGGGTGATTAAATTAGTCGCTATGCGATGTGCGGACAACGATTTTTCTAAGTTTGACATGAAATATAAAAATAAATACGGAATTCTGGATACATGACGTACACATTGGGTTATAGAATAGGATTAGAACTATATTATTATACCACTCAGGTTACCGTCAAAACTTAGGTTTTGGAAATACGGGTGATTAAAATAGTCGCTTTGGATGTGTGGACAGCGATCCACCTAAGTTTGACATAAAATATAAAATAAATACGGCAGTGTGTCAGCATGACGTACACGTAGGATGAAAGAATAGGACCAGAACTTTAGTACTATACCACCCAAGTTACCTTAAAAACTTAGGTTTTGGAAATATGGGTGATTAAATTAGTCGCTATGCGATGTGCGGACAACGATTTGTCTAAGTATGACATGAAATATAATAATAAATACGGAGGTGTGCCAACATTACGTACACGTAGGGTGATAGAATAGGACCAGAACTTCTGTATTATACCACCCAAGTAACCGTAAACACTTAGGTTTTGGAAATATGACTGATTAAAGTAGTCGCATTGAGATGTGCGGACAGAGATTTGTCGAAGTTTGACACGAAATATAAAAAAAATACGGAGGTGTGCCAACATGACGTACACATAGGATGATAGAATAGGCCCTGAAAATTAGTATTATACCACCCAAGTTACCGTAGAAACTTAGGTTTTGGATATATGGGTGATTAAATTAGTCGCTATGCGATGTGCGGACAACGATTTGTCTAAGTTTGACATGAAAATAAAAATAAATACGGAATTTTGGATACATGACATACACATTGGGTGATAGAATAGGATTAGAACTATATTATTATACCACTCAGGTTACCGTCAAAACTTAGGTTTTGGAAATATGGGTGATTAAATTAGTCGCTATGCGATGTGCGGACAACGATTTGTCTAAGTTTGACATGAAATATAAAAATAAATACGGAATTGTGAATACATGAAGTACACATAGGGTGATAGAATAGGACCAGAACTTCTGTATTATACGACCCAAGTTACCGTAAAAACTTAGGTTTTGGAAATATGGCTGATTAAAGTAGTCGCATTGAGATGTGCGGACAGCGATTTGTCAAAGTATGACATGAAAAATAAAATAAATACGGAAGTGTGCCAACATGACGTACACATAGGATGATAGAATAGGTCCTGAAATTTAGTATTATACCACCCAAGTTACCTTAAAAACTTAGGTTTTGGAAATATGGGTGATTAAATTAGTCGCTATGCGATGTGCGGACAACGATTTGTCTAAGTTTGACATGAAATATAAAAATAAATACGGAATTGTGGATACATGACGTACACATAGGGTGATAGAATAGGACCAGAACTTCTGTATTATACCACCCAAGTTACCGTAAAAACTTAGGTTTTGGAAATATGGGTGATTAAATTAGTCGCTATGCGATGTGCGGACAACGATTTGTCTAAGTATGACATGAAATATAATAATAAATACGGAGGTGTGCCAACATTACGTACACGTAGGGTGATAGAATAGGACCAGAACTTCTGTATTATACCACCCAAGTTACCGTAAAAACTTAGGTTTTGGAAATATGGGTGATTAAATTAGTCGCTATGCGATGTGCGGAAAATGATTTGTCTAAGTATGACATGAAATATAATAATAAATACGGAGGTGTGCCAACATTACGTACACGTAGGGTGATAGAATAGGACAAGAACTTCTGTATTATACCACCCAAGTTACCGTAAAAACTTAGGTTTTGGAAATATGGCTGATTAAAGTAGTCGCATTGAGATGTGCGGACAAAGATTTGTCGAAGTTTGACACGAAATATAAAAAAAATACGGAGGTGTGCCAACATGACGTACACATAGGATGATAGAATAGGTCCAGAACATTAGTACTATACCACCCAAGTTACCTTAAAAACTTAGGTTTTGGAAATACGGGTGATTAAAATAGTCGTTTTGGATGTGTGGACAACGATTTGTCTAAGTTTGACATGAAATATAAAAATAAATACGGAATTGTGGATACATGACGTACACATAGGGTGATAGAATAGGACCAGAACTTCTGTATTATACCACCCAAGTTACCGTAAAAACTTAGGTTTTGGAAATATGGGTGATTAAATTAGTCGCTATGCGATGTGCGGACAACGATTTGTCTAAGTTTGACATGAAATATAAAAATAAATACGGAATTGTGGATACATGACGTACACATAGGGTGATAGAATTGGACCAGAACTTCTGTATTATACCACCCATGTTACCGTAAAAACGTAGGTTTTGGAAATATGGGTGATTAAATTAGTCGCTATGCGATGTGCGGACAACGATTTGTCTAAGTTTGACATGAAATATAAAAATAAATACGGAATTTTGGATACATGACGTACACATTGGGTGATAGAATAGGATTAGAACTATATTATTATACCACTCAGGTTACCGTCAAAACTTAGGTTTTGGAAATACGGGTGATTAAAATAGTCGCTTTGGATGTGTGGACAGCGATCCACCTAAGTTTGACATAAAATATAAAATAAATACGGCAGTGTGTCAGCATGACGTACACGTAGGATGAAAGAATAGGACCAGAACTTTAGTACGATACCACCCAAGTTACCTTAAAAACTTAGGTTTTGGAAATATGGGTGATTAAATTAGTCATTAGTCGATGTGCGGACAACGATTTGTCTAAGTTTGACATGAAATATAAAAATAAATACGGAATTGTGGATACATGACGTACACATAGGGTGATAGAATAGGACCAGAACTTCTGTATTATACCACCCAAGTTACCGTAAAAACTTAGGTTTTGGAAATATGGGTGATTAAATTAGTCGCTATGCGATGTGGGGACAACGATTTGTCTAAGTTTGACATGAAATATAAAAATAAATACGGAATTTTGGATACATGACGTACACATTGGGTGATAGAATAGGATTAGAACTATATTATTATACCACTCAGGTTACCGTCAAAACTTAGGTTTTGGAAATACGGGTGATTAAAATAGTCGCTTTGGATGTGTGGACAGCGATCCACCTAAGTTTGACATAAAATATAAAATAAATACGGCAGTGTGTCAGCATGACGTTTACGTAGGATGAAAGAATAGGACCAGAACTTTAGTACTATACCACCCAAGTTACCTTAAAAACTTAGGATTTGGAATTATGGGTGATTAAATTAGTCGCTATGCGATGTGCGGACAACGATTTGTCTAAGTATGACATGAAATATAATAATAAATACGGAGGTGTGCCAACATTACGTACACGTAGGGTGATAGAATAGGACCAGAACTTCTGTATTATACCACCCAAGTTACCGTAAACACTTAGGCTTTGGAAATATGGCTGATTAAAGTAGTCGCATTGAGATGTGCGGACAGAGATTTGTCGAAGTTTGACACGAAATATAAAAAAAATACGGAGGTGTGCCAACATGACGTACACATAGGATGATAGAATAGGTCCAGAACTTTAGTACTATACCACCCAAGTTACCGTAAAAACTTAGGTTTTGGAAATACGGGTGATTAAAATAGTCGCTTTGGATGTGTGGACAGTGATCCACCTAAGTTTGACATAAAATATAAAATAAATACGGCAGTGTGTCAGCATGACGTACACGTAGGGTGATGAAATAGGACCAGAACTTCTGTATTATACCACCCAAGTTACCGTAAAAACTTAGGTTTTGGAAATATGGCTGATTAAATTAGTCGCATTGAGATGTGCGGACAGCGATTTGTCAAAGTATGACATGAAAAATAAAATAAATACGGAAGTGTGCCAACATGACGTACACATAGGATGATAGAAAAGGTCCTGAAATTTAGTATTATACCACCCAAGTTACCGTAAAAACTTAGGTTTTGGAAATATGGGTGATTAAATTAGTCGCTATGCGATGTGCGGACAACGATTTGTCTAAGTTTGACATGAAATATAAAAATAAATACGGAATTGTGGATACATGACGTACACATAGGGTGATAGAATAGGTCCAGAACTTTAGTACTATACCACCCAAGTTACCTTAAAAACTTAGGTTTTGGAAATACGGGTGATTAAAATAGTGGCTTTGGATGTGTGGACAGCGATCCACCTATGTTTTACATAAAATATAAAATAAATACGGAAGTGTGTCAGCATGACGTACACGTAGGATGAAAGAATAGGACCAGAACTTTAGTACTATACCACCCAAGTTACCTTAAAAACTTAGGTTTTGGAAATATGGGTGATTAAATTAGTCGCTATGCGATGTGCGGACAACGATTTGTCTAAGTTTGACATGAAATATAAGATAAACACGGAAGTGTGCCAGCATGACGTACACATAGGGTGATAGAATAGGACCAGAACTTCTGTATTATACCACCCAAGTTACCGTAAAAACTTAGGTTTTGGAAATATGGGTGATTAAATTAGTCGCTATGCGATGTGCGGACAACGATCTGTCTAAGTATGACATGAAATATAATAATAAATACGGAGGTGTGCCAACATTACGTACACGTAGGGTGATAGAATAGGACCAGAACTTCTGTATTATACCACCCAAGTTACCGTAAAAACTTAGGTTTTGGAAATATGGGTGATTAAATTAGTCGCTATGCGATGTGCGGAAAACGATTTGTCTAAGTATGACATGAAATATAATAATAAATACGGAGGTGTGCCAACATTACGTACACGTAGGGTGATAGAATAGGACAAGAACTTCTGTATTATACCACCCAAGTTACCGTAAAAACTTAGGTTTTGGAAATATGGCTGATTAAAGTAGTCGCATTGAGATGTGCGGACAAAGATTTGTCTAAGTTTGACACGAAATATAATAAAAACACGGAGGTGTGCCAACATGACGTACACATAGGATGATAGAATAGGTCCAGAACTTTAGTACTATACCACCCAAGTTACCTTAAAAACTTAGGTTTTGGAAATACGGGTGATTAAAATAGTCGTTTTGGATGTGTGGACAACGATTTGTCTAAGTTTGACATGAAATATAAAAATAAATACGGAATTGTGGATACATGACGTACACATAGGGTGATAGAATAGGACCAGAACTTCTGTATTATACCACCCAAGTTACCGTAAAAACTTAGGTTTTGGAAATATGGGTGATTAAATTAGTCGCTATGCGATGTGCGGACAACGATTTGTCTAAGTTTGACATGAAATATAAAAATAAATACGGAATTGTGGATACATGACGTACACATAGGGTGATAGAATTGGACCAGAACTTCTGTATTATACCACCCAAGTTACCGTAAAAACTTAGGTTTTGGAAATATGGGTGATTAAATTAGTCGCTATGCGATGTGCGGACAACGATTTGTCTAAGTTTGACATGAAATATAAAAATAAATACGGAATTTTGGATAATGACGTACACATTGGGTGATAGAATAGGATTAGAACTATATTATTATACCACTCAGGTTACCGTCAAAACTTAGGTTTTGGAAATACGGGTGATTAAAATAGTCGCTTTGGATGTGTGGACAGCGATCCACCTAAGTTTGACATAAAATATAAAATAAATACGGCAGTGTGTCAGCATGACGTACACGTAGGATGAAAGAATAGGACCAGAACTTTAGTACTATACCACCCAAGTTACCTTAAAAACTTAGGTTTTGGAAATATGGGTGATTAAATTAGTCATTAGTCGATGTGCGGACAACGATTTGTCTAAGTTTGACATGAAATATAAAAATAAATACGGAATTGTGGATACATGACGTACACATAGGGTGATAGAATAGGACCAGAACTTCTGTATTATACCACCCAAGTTACCGTAAAAACTTAGGTTTTGGAAATATGGGTGATTAAATTAGTCGCTATGCGATGTGGGGACAACGATTTGTCTAAGTTTGACATGAAATATAAAAATAAATACGGAATTTTGGATACATGACGTACACATTGGGTGATAGAATAGGATTAGAACTATATTATTATACCACTCAGGTTACCGTCAAAACTTAGGTTTTGGAAATACGGGTGATTAAAATAGTCGCTTTGGATGTGTGGACAGCGATCCACCTAAGTTTGACATAAAATATAAAATAAATACGGCAGTGTGTCAGCATGACGTTTACGTAGGATGAAAGAATAGGACCAGAACTTTAGTACTATACCACCCAAGTTACCTTAAAAACTTAGGATTTGGAATTATGGGTGATTAAATTAGTCGGTATGCGATGTGCGGACAACGATTTGTCTAAGTATGACATGAAATATAATAATAAATACGGAGGTGTGCCAACATTACGTACACGTAGGGTGATAGAATAGGACCAGAACTTCTGTATTATACCACCCAAGTTACCGTAAACACTTAGGCTTTGGAAATATGGCTAATTAAAGTAGTCGCATTGAGATGTGCGGACAGAGATTTGTCGAAGTTTGACACGAAATATAAAAAAAAATACGGAGGTGTGCCAACATGACGTACACATAGGATGATAGAATAGGTCCAGAACCTTAGTACTATACCACCCAAGTTACCGTAAAAACTTAGGTTTTGGAAATATGGGTGATTAAAATAGTCGCTTTGGATGTGTGGACAGTGATCCACCTAAGTTTGACATAAAATATAAAATAAATACGGCAGTGTGTCAGCATGACGTACACGTAGGGTGATGAAATAGGACCAGAACTTCTGTATTATACCACCCAAGTTACCGTAAAAACTTAGGTTTTGGAAATATGGCTGATTAAATTAGTCGCATTGAGATGTGCGGACAGCGATTTGTCAAAGTATGACATGAAAAATAAAATAAATACGGAAGTGTGCCAACATGACGTACACATAGGATGATAGAAAAGGTCCTGAAATTTAGTATTATACCACCCAAGTTACCGTAAAAACTTAGGTTTTGGAAATATGGGTGATTAAATTAGTCGCTATGCGATGTGCGGACAACGATTTGTCTAAGTTTGACATGAAATATAAAAATAAATACGGAATTGTGGATACATGACGTACACATAGGGTGATAGAATAGGTCCAGAACTTTAGTACTATACCACCCAAGTTACCTTAAAAACTTAGGTTTTGGAAATACGGGTGATTAAAATAGTGGCTTTGGATGTGTGGACAGCGATCCACCTATGTTTGACATAAAATATAAAATAAATACGGAAGTGTGTCAGCATGACGTACACGTAAGATGAAAGAATAGGACCAGAACTTTAGTACTATACCACCCAAGTTACCTTAAAAACTTAGGTTTTGGAAATATGGGTGATTAAATTAGTCGCTATGCGATGTGCGGACAACGATTTGTCTAAGTTTGACATGAAATATAAGATAAACACGGAAGTGTGCCAGCATGACGTACACATAGGGTGATAGAATAGGACCAGAACTTCTGTATTATACCACCCAAGTTACCGTAAAAACTTAGGTTTTGGAAATATGGGTGATTAAATTAGTCGCTATGCGATGTGCGGACAACGATTTGTCTAAGTATGACATGAAATATAATAATAAATACGGAGGTGTGCCAACATTACGTACACGTAGGGTGATAGAATAGGACCAGAACTTCTGTATTATACCCCCCAAGTTACCGTAAAAACTTAGGTTTTGGAAATATGGGTGATTAAATTAGTCGCTATGCGATGTGCGGAAAACGATTTGTCTAAGTATGACATGAAATATAATAATAAATACGGAGGTGTGCCAACATTACGTACACGTAGGGTGATAGAATAGGACCAGAACTTCTGTATTATACCACCCAAGTTACCGTAAAAACTTAGGTTTTGGAAATATGGCTGATTAAAGTAGTCGCATTGAGATGTGCGGAGAGAGATTTGTCGAAGTTTGACACGAAATATAAAAAAAATACGGAGGTGTGCCAACATGACGTACCCATAGGATGATAGAATAGGTCCAGAACTTTAGTACTGTACCACCCAAGTTACCTTAAAAACTTAGGTTTTGGAAATACGGGTGATTAAAATAGTCGTTTTGGATGTGTGGACAACGATTTGTCTAAGTTTGACATGAAATATAAAAATAAATACGGAATTGTGGATACATGACGTACACATAGGGTGATAGAATAGGACCAGAACTTCTGTATTATACCACCCAAGTTACCGTAAAAACTTAGGTTTTGGAAATATGGGTGATTAAATTAGTCGCTATGCGATGTGCGGACAACGATTTGTCTAAGTTTGACATGAAATATAAAAATAAATACGGAATTTTGGATACATGACGTAAACATTGGGTTATAGAATAGGATTAGAACTATATTATTATACCACTCAGGTTACCGTCAAAACTTAGGTTTTGGAAATACGGGTGATTAAAATAGTCGCTTTGGATGTGTGGACAGCGATCCACCTAAGTTTGACATAAAATATAAAATAAATACGGCAGTGTGTCAGCATGACGTACACGTAGGATGAAAGAATAGGACCAGAACTTTAGTACAATACCACCCAAGTTACCTTAAAAACTTAGGTTTTGGAAATATGGGTGATTAAATTAGTCGCTATGCGATGTGGGGACAACGATTTGTCTAAGTTTGACATGAAATATAAAAATAAATACGGAATTTTGGATACATGACGTACACATTGGGTGATAGAATAGGATTAGAACTATATTATTATACCACTCAGGTTACCGTCAAAACTTAGGTTTTGGAAATACGGGTGATTAAAATAGTCGCTTTGGATGTGTGGACAGCGATCCACCTAAGTTTGACATAAAATATAAAATAAATACGGCAGTGTGTCAGCATGACGTTTACGTAGGATGAAAGAATAGGACCAGAACTTTAGTACTATACCACCCAAGTTACCTTAAAAACTTAGGATTTGGAATTATGGGTGATTAAATTAGTCGCTATGCGATGTGCGGACAACGATTTGTTTAAGTATGACATGAAATATAATAATAAATACGGAGGTGTGCCAACATTACGTACACGTAGGGTGATAGAATAGGACCAGAACTTCTGTATTATACCACCCAAGTTACCGTAAACACTTAGGCTTTGGAAATATGGCTAATTAAAGTAGTCGCATTGAGATGTGCGGACAGAGATTTGTCGAAGTTTGACACGAAATATAAAAAAAAATACGGAGGTGTGCCAACATGACGTACACATAGGATGATAGAATAGGTCCAGAACTTTAGTACTATACCACCCAAGTTACCGTAAAAACTTAGGTTTTGGAAATATGGGTGATTAAAATAGTCGCTTTGGATGTGTGGACAGTGATCCACCTAAGTTTGACATAAAATATAAAATAAATACGGCAGTGTGTCAGCATGACGTACACGTAGGGTGATGAAATAGGACCAGAACTTCTGTATTATACCACCCAAGTTACCGTAAAAACTTAGGTTTTGGAAATATGGCTGATTAAATTAGTCGCATTGAGATGTGCGGACAGCGATTTGTCAAAGTATGACATGAAAAATAAAATAAATACGGAAGTGTGCCAACATGACGTACACATAGGATGATAGAAAAGGTCCTGAAATTTAGTATTATACCACCCAAGTTACCGTAAAAACTTAGGTTTTGGAAATATGGGTGATTAAATTAGTCGCTATGCGATGTGCGGACAACGATTTGTCTAAGTTTGACATGAAATATAAAAATAAATACGGAATTGTGGATACATGACGTACACATAGGGTGATAAAATAGGTCCAGAACTTTAGTACTATACCACCCAAGTTACCTTAAAAACTTAGGTTTTGGAAATACGGGTGATTAAAATAGTGGCTTTGGATGTGTGGACAGCGATCCACCTATGTTTGACATAAAATATAAAATAAATACGGAAGTGTGTCAGCATGACGTACACGTAAGATGAAAGAATAGGACCAGAACTTTAGTACTATACCACCCAAGTTACCTTAAAAACTTAGGTTTTGGAAATATGGGTGATTAAATTAGTCGCTATGCGATGTGCGGACAACGATTTGTCTAAGTTTGACATGAAATATAAGATAAACACGGAAGTGTGCCAGCATGACGTACACATAGGGTGATAGAATAGGACCAGAACTTCTGTATTATACCACCCAAGTTACCGTAAAAACTTAGGTTTTGGAAATATGGGTGATTAAATTAGTCGCTATGCGATGTGCGGACAACGATTTGTCTAAGTATGACATGAAATATAATAATAAATACGGAGGTGTGCCAACATTACGTACACGTAGGGTGATAGAATAGGACCAGAACTTCTGTATTATACCCCCCAAGTTACCGTAAAAACTTAGGTTTTGGAAATATGGGTGATTAAATTAGTCGCTATGCGATGTGCGGAAAACGATTTGTCTAAGTATGACATGAAATATAATAATAAATACGGAGGTGTGCCAACATTACGTACACGTAGGGTGATAGAATAGGACCAGAACTTCTGTATTATACCACCCAAGTTACCGTAAAAACTTAGGTTTTGGAAATATGGCTGATTAAAGTAGTCGCATTGAGATGTGCGGAGAGAGATTTGTCGAAGTTTGACACGAAATATAAAAAAAATACGGAGGTGTGCCAACATGACGTACCCATAGGATGATAGAATAGGTCCAGAACTTTAGTACTGTACCACCCAAGTTACCTTAAAAACTTAGGTTTTGGAAATACGGGTGATTAAAATAGTCGTTTTGGATGTGTGGACAACGATTTGTCTAAGTTTGACATGAAATATAAAAATAAATACGGAATTGTGGATACATGACGTACACATAGGGTGATAGAATAGGACCAGAACTTCTGTATTATACCACCCAAGTTACCGTAAAAACTTAGGTTTTGGAAATATGGGTGATTAAATTAGTCGCTATGCGATGTGCGGACAACGATTTGTCTAAGTTTGACATGAAATATAAAAATAAATACGGAATTGTGGATACATGACGTACACATAGGGTGATAGAATAGGTCCAGAACTTTAGTACTATACCACCCAAGTTACCTTAAAAACTTAGGTTTTGGAAATACGGGTGATTAAAATAGTGGCTTTGGATGTGTGGACAGCGATCCACCTATGTTTGACATAAAATATAAAATAAATACGGAAGTGTGTCAGCATGACGTACACGTAAGATGAAAGAATAGGACCAGAACTTTAGTACTATACCACCCAAGTTACCTTAAAAACTTAGGTTTTGGAAATATGGGTGATTAAATTAGTCGCTATGCGATGTGCGGACAACGATTTGTCTAAGTTTGACATGAAATATAAGATAAACACGGAAGTGTGCCAGCATGACGTACACATAGGGTGATAGAATAGGACCAGAACTTCTGTATTATACCACCCAAGTTACCGTAAAAACTTAGGTTTTGGAAATATGGGTGATTAAATTAGTCGCTATGCGATGTGCGGACAACGATTTGTCTAAGTATGACATGAAATATAATAATAAATACGGAGGTGTGCCAACATTACGTACACGTAGGGTGATAGAATAGGACCAGAACTTCTGTATTATACCCCCCAAGTTACCGTAAAAACTTAGGTTTTGGAAATATGGGTGATTAAATTAGTCGCTATGCGATGTGCGGAAAACGATTTGTCTAAGTATGACATGAAATATAATAATAAATACGGAGGTGTGCCAACATTACGTACACGTAGGGTGATAGAATAGGACCAGAACTTCTGTATTATACCACCCAAGTTACCGTAAAAACTTAGGTTTTGGAAATATGGCTGATTAAAGTAGTCGCATTGAGATGTGCGGAGAGAGATTTGTCGAAGTTTGACACGAAATATAAAAAAAATACGGAGGTGTGCCAACATGACGTACCCATAGGATGATAGAATAGGTCCAGAACTTTAGTACTGTACCACCCAAGTTACCTTAAAAACTTAGGTTTTGGAAATACGGGTGATTAAAATAGTCGTTTTGGATGTGTGGACAACGATTTGTCTAAGTTTGACATGAAATATAAAAATAAATACGGAATTGTGGATACATGACGTACACATAGGGTGATAGAATAGGACCAGAACTTCTGTATTATACCACCCAAGTTACCGTAAAAACTTAGGTTTTGGAAATATGGGTGATTAAATTAGTCGCTATGCGATGTGCGGACAACGATTTGTCTAAGTTTGACATGAAATATAAAAATAAATACGGAATTTTGGATACATGACGTAAACATTGGGTTATAGAATAGGATTAGAACTATATTATTATACCACTCAGGTTACCGTCAAAACTTAGGTTTTGGAAATACGGGTGATTAAAATAGTCGCTTTGGATGTGTGGACAGCGATCCACCTAAGTTTGACATAAAATATAAAATAAATACGGCAGTGTGTCAGCATGACGTACACGTAGGATGAAAGAATAGGACCAGAACTTTAGTACAATACCACCCAAGTTACCTTAAAAACTTAGGTTTTGGAAATATGGGTGATTAAATTAGTCGCTATGCGATGTGCGGACAACGATTTGTCTAAGTTTGACATGAAATATAAAAATAAATACGGAATTGTAGATACATAACATACACATAGGGTAATAGAATAGGACCAGAACTTCTGTATTATACCACCCAAGTTACCGGAAAAACTTAGGTTTTGGAAATATGGGTGATTAAATTAGTCGCTATGCGATGTGGGGACAACGATTTGTCTAAGTTTGACATGAAATATAAAAATTAATACGGAATTTTGGATACATGACGTACACATTGGGTGATAGAATAGGATTAGAACTATATTATTATACCACTCAGGTTACCGTCAAAACTTAGGTTTTGGAAATATGGGTGATTAAATTAGTCGCTATGCGATGTGCGGACAACGATTTGTCTAAGTTTGACATGAAATATAAAAATAAATACGGAATACATGAAGTACACATAGGGTGATAGAATAGGACCAGAACTTCTGTATTATACAACCCAAGTTACCGTAAAAACTTAGGTTTTGGAAATATGGCTGATTAAAGTAGTCGCATTGAGATGTGCGGGCAGCGATTTGTCTAAGTTTGACATGAAATATAAAAATAAATACGGAATTGTGGATACATGACGTACACATAGGGTGATAGAATAGGACCAGGACTTCTGTATTATACCACCCAAGTTACCGTAAAAACTTAGGTTTTGGAAATATGGGTGATTAAATTAGTCGCTATGCGATGTGCGGACAACGATTTGTCTAAGTATGACATGAAATATAATAATAAATACGGAGGTGTGCCAACATTACGTACACGTAGGGTGATAGAATAGGACTAGAACTTCTGTATTATACCACCCAAGTTACCGTAAAAACTTAGGTTTTGGAAATATGGGTGATTAAATTAGTCGCTATGCGATGTGCGGAAAACGATTTGCCTAAGTATGTCATGAAATATAATAATAAATACGGAGGTGTGCCAACATTACGTACACGTAGGGTGATAGAATAGGACCAGAACTTCTGTATTATACCACCCAAGTTACCGTAAAAACTTAGGTTTTGGAAACATGGCTGATTAAAGTAGTCGCATTGAGATGTGCGGACAAAGATTTGTCGAAGTTTGACCCGAAATATAAAAAAAATACGGAGGTGTGCCAACATGACGTACACATAGGAT